>PVLA01009207.1:0-78354 GCA_004027455.1 Hydrochoerus hydrochaeris
CAGGTGGAAAGGTAGGCTCAGGTGCAAGGAGAACAGGCAGGTGGAAAGGAAAGATGGAGAAGACAGATGGTGTGGCCTGGGAGGAGATGAGCAAACCCAGTGGGGACCTGTGTGGAACACAGGTGTGGTTACGGGATCATCGCTAGGGATGACCTGTGTGTGCACCGAGGTCGTGTGTCCACTGCAAGTTTTCAACACTGTGCCGCAATTCTGTCCTACAGGAAAACATGCAAAATGGCTAAGAGAGAGAATGCAATTTATAAACTGAGGGAAGAAGGGCAACGGAAAAGGAATATGTTTCTCACAAAAGGGCTAGAAAAATGCATGCTGCGGTGCAGTCACATTCAGCACTCATAATTGGGACGAATTTTGTTATCACTTACCAGAAATATGACTCACGTAATTACATCACAGACTTAGCCTTAGTTTCTTCAGCTGTAAACACAATACAAAAATAACTTTCTCACAACAGTTTTTAGAGATGGAAGAAGAAAATAATTCACCATCACCCACAGGGGAGGTAAAGCCTTAATAAATATTTATTTAATGTGCTTTAACAACCAAGCATTATAGAATCTTATGCACACAGTAGAGAATTTGAATTAAAATCTTAAGATTGTCTTCTATGATTAGTTTAAGCTGCCAGCCTTAGAAACAGGAAAAGCCTGAAATCAGGAAAAATGCTCCACGGGGATATAACATGTTAGTTACAGTAAAGGAAATATAAGAACTATATTGGATCAATACTTGATACTGTATCCATGGGTGCTATTTGCTCACCTTAATGCATATTTATAAAGTATAAAAATGGCTCCACAAGCTAGAATTACTGATAAAATGTAGCTACACATTCATCAGCTCTCTACCCATCAATGAAAAATATATTTAAGGTGTTATTCTATCATCAAATTAAATGTTCCATTGCCTTCTATTTTTGTAGCAAAGATTGGCATTTATTTTCAATCAGGTGTTGTATAATTTCTGTTGTTAGGATGTAGAAATCACAAATACTGATAGAACATATTTTATTATATCTTAACTACTCAAGTATTTTATCTGTTACTTCTCCAATAGTCTCAGAGACACTTGAGCATAGGTGGCCTCACGTTAGGGGCCTTTTCATAATTTTCGAGTCAAGGAAACAAGGAAAGCCTGAGGAGACTGAGGACCTAGATGACCAGGTGGCTGAACGCAGCACGGAATCCTGTTAGCTCACTTGAAGTGGGCACAGTTTCACATGGTGATCTCACAGGAGCCCAAAACAGAAGTAAAGGGCAGCAGAAGAAGCAGGTAGCAGGAAATAGGGAGACAGGACATTTGCAAAAAAGAAGGGACCAAGAGATAGAGGAAGCAGGGGAAGGGAGGGAAGCAGAGTTATAAAGTGCTAAGTGCAGCTACACTCCTGCCTCAGCCTCCACAGTGCTGTGATTACAGGCATGTGCCACCATGTCTGTCTAGTATTCATTTTAAGTACGTTTTGCTTCCATTGCATCTTGAAATTCTCACACATGTATACTGTGTAAAAATATTTTCACATCACTTGCATACCAGACGTTTTGCTCTTATTTAATGTTTATTTTAAATGTTAGCTTCAGACACTTTTAATGAAGTTTAAAAATATATTTTATGAAACAGATATTTTATTCATGAATCAGTATGTTCTTGGATTCCTTTGCTTTCATTTTCCAGATAGTAAATGAGTTCATTAATGATTAATAAAATCATTCACTCATGATGAATAAAAGTTATTTACTAACAAAAAATCTACCCCCAAAATTCCAAAATGAAACAATACTTCTATAGCTTTTTTGCATCAACCATAAAAATAATGTCATTTCAAAATGTTCAATTTAAGTCTAGATATACTTTCTGTGTCTATAGGTTATGATTTTCATGCCCAATTAAGTATTAGGAAATGTGATTTTTTTAAGACTGACTTCTCCCCTATTTAACATAACTTGTTTGGATTCTTCCTTGCATTGTGTACCTTTTGTTTCTAAGTAGCACTTCAGCATACCAAGGCACCATGACTGCTGCCTCTGTTCTCCAGTTGATAGACATGTGAGTTTCAACCCTTTAGTTACTTTGAATAATGCTGCTTTGAAGACTTGAGCATAGGTCTTTATAGAGACACATCTATCCTCTTAAAAACTTACCTCTGACAGTGTTTTCCTAGTTTAATGAATTCCTTAAATAGATTATATGTTCTTGGAATTTTTCCCTAATTATTGTTTTCAAACCCTTTGTTTTCATTTTTAAATAAAAAATTATATCATCAATTTCAAAACAGTAAAGTAGTATTGCAAAAACAGGGCTAAGACAAAATTACTTTTATAAAGTTAGCTTGCACGCTATCACATGTGACATTTATCTTTTCTGATTATTTTTGATGAGAAACTGTAGGAAAACAAGATATTTCTGGTGAAAAGAAACATTTTCAGAAAGACTGTAGTAAATAATCTCAGATATACAATTTTAAAATAGTTTAATTATGTGAAAGCAGGTACAGATTGAGTTGCATTTTGAAACACTATAGGTCTGCTCTAGCTGCAAAGATTTTTAAAGAAAATTGCCTTTATCTATTTACAAATTATGACACATTTATAGTCTTTACAAGTAAACAATTCCAGTGTGCATTTACCTATTTAGTTGTGGTGTTATAAGCTGAAAATGTTTTATAATAATTACCCTGCATTGTTTGCAAGGCAAATATCATATTTTCTTGTATGTTATTTATCTTTTAAAAGTAGTAGTTGTTTATAAAATTCTCAAACATAGAACCTACTTTTGCTTCAAGTCATATTTTGTTAGTGCTTACAACATATTCTTATGTATCAAAAGTTCAAAACAGATGGTTCCTTAAATGCTTTGCAAATGACAATGCTTTTTTATTTCTTGTTGTATTTTTTATTTGACTGCTTAGATATTATAGTAAGAAATAATTGTTTCTTGATTTTTCACATATTGAGAAAAGTATTTCTAACCTATGACTTTGTTTTGTGAAGTTCTAAGGCTGTTTGTAGGTATTCTGTATTTTTTTAACAAAATGTAGAAAGATAACTTATTTTATTAAACATCCTTCATAATTTCATGTATAACTATTGTCAAAACAATGTTGTAAGAATATACAGGAGCAGAAGGAGAGATAGTCCTCATCTGAAAAAAGAATTAGCTATCAAGGAAGGATTCTAGGTCTCCAAATCTCAAAATACATTATATTTGTTGGGTAACTTTCATTTTCCTTTTCTTATTTGGCTTTTGATTTTTTTCTGCTATAGAACCAAAGTGATCATCTTATTTTTAAAAATCTATTGTTTTTATTATTTTTGGTTTTTTAAAAAACACTGGCAATCAAACTGCAAAAGATAACAATCACCATTAGACCAGAAAAAATTACTAAGAAAGTGAGTACTGCGGTTCTCCTAATTACTTGTCTGATTTTCAGGGCTACAGTCCAGGTAACTGCCTTGAGCCCTGCAGGCTCTGTATATTGAGATGTAGTTGAGAATCCAGGGAGAGAAAGGAGAATAAAATTAGCTGGACAGGGTATCAAAAGTACAGAAGTAACTCCAGATCTTGGCAGATGCTCTCTTTGAGTATGTAGCACATTATTGGCAACACTTTGGAGCAGAGAAACCTCCTCCAAAGATGGGAAAGTTCCAACGAAAAAACTGCAGTGCACATTGCCTAAGAAAGTGCTCAAAGGTAGACATCAGCTCTACATCAACACAATCAAGATACTTTATATAATAGCTAAACAATTATAACAACAAATGCCAACCTCAAGAACTATAAGCTGAGATAATACTGTGTATAGAGTTCTGCTAAGAGAAAGATACAAAATTGATGACTGGAAGAGAGTAGGGATTCCAGAATAGACCCACAGACAGTGAGACAACTGACTTCAATAAGGAGATAAAGGAAATTGGAGGAGAAAGCCTAATGCTTTCAGCAAGTGATTCAGAGAAAACATCACTAAGTGTCACTGTGGCTGGCTTAGACAGGCACTTCATACCACAAAAACCCTCAAAATGGATTATGAGAGACAAGCGTTAGGGTAACACAAGCATATCCTCTTGACTTTCTATTTGGTAAATAATGTATTTACATATGACACACACAAAACTTTATCCTTGGTAAACTGAACTCCATGAGTATCAAATGCATTTGATATTCAAATGTTAACATTGTTGTCAAAATTAATGCTCATGTTATAGTTTGTGAAAAAATAGTTCCAAATGATACATTGGACAAAGGGTGTGGCTACCCTTTTGGGAATAGATACACCATTCTCGAAATAGAATGATTGGCCAGGAAATACTCAATTTCATTAGACAAAGAGTGGATCAGAATTTTACTCAAAGAATACATATGGATGGCAATAAACAAATTGATGACTTAGAGACTTTACAATGCATGGAAATGAAGAAAGGTTGTTTCACATAATAGATTGCTTAGAAAATTGTTGGGGACCACAAATTATAAACTGACAAAGAATCTGTCCAAGACCCTCCTTGCCCTGCCTTGTGGTGCACTTTTTGAATGTGGAAATCCTCCTTCCTCTCAGTGAGTGAGGCTATGATACTCACAGAGCGGGATGAAGTCTTCTGAGGACAATACAGGGAAAATCCCCACCTACGTGTGAGAATAAATCTTGTTTCCTGTAGGATGTTAAATTTGCCCATTCAACCACTACTTCTAGGCTGTTCCAGGAAAAGCACTGTACCACTCCTCCTAAACTAGCTAATAAATGGTGGCTAGCTGGAGCTTCTTGGCCTTTGTTCCCAGAGAACACTGATCTTCCCAGAGCCATATTTCCTGGCAATTCTTGTCTCTTGTTCTTTTCTTTCTTACCATGTGCTGTAACTCTGGGCAGATGATGGGGTACTCACTGCAGGATTCCCTGATAACCATCACCATGGAAAAGGTCACCTGTAACTGGTGCTCAGTATAGCCTGAATCCATGGCATTCCTGGTTGATTTACTAGGAGTGTTCCAGTGGCATTCAGGTGTCACATAATGGCTTCAATTCCAGAGATGGCCAATGCAGAACTAAGATAAGTACTTTCAACATAAGTAATAGTTTTTACCTGATTAAAAAAATAATATTTTTCTTTAAATTCTATTTTTTTGAAATCTCCTTCTCTAAAATCTCCTTTTTTAAAATTTATTTTAAGGAACAATTTGAAAGTACACAGTGCCAGCTAGCAATTTCACCAAAATACTCCAAGAAATAATTAAATACAAACCTTGGTTCCCACATTTGGAAATTTAGGAAAAAGTAAATAAAACATTTAGACATTTAAAAACACTAAAACATTTAAAGAAAGCTCCCAGTAGAGGTGAAATTGTTTTTCCTAAAACCTGCTTAATTTGGACTTTGGTAAAATCTATGTTAGGTCTGTTAAGTGCTAATACCCAAAGTTTCTGTTTTACAAGACAAAGGAAAGGGAAAAGCCAGGAAAAAAGCTTCCCACTATGCCACTAGCTTCAGGGGGAAATCCAGAACTAGGTCAGACCTTTAAAGAAACTTCTCAACCTGTGCCTCAGACCATTTGAAGATGAAACATTTTGAATCTTGCCTGTTTAAATACCAAGAGTGTGCTAAGAATTCAGTTATGCAAGGATATGTTCTTAGACCTTTTGTGTCCTAACAGTGATTATAAATGACAGTTACAATACATTGCAAAAAAACAAAAACAAAATTCCTAATGCTAAAAACCTGGTTTCAGTTTTGCAATGCTTGTTAGAGAGATCAAAAGACAAGCAAAGTGAAAACCAGTAGAAACTGACTGAGCCAGTATGAATTAATTTATGGTCCCTAAATAAGCAGTTGAAAATGTTAAAATCATTGGTGTCAAAAACAAATAAAAACAGGACATTTGGAGCCCTTTTTATAAGAGCTAGAAAGCAATGGCTTAGTGCTAAGCAATGCGTCCTTCTTTAAATGCGACTATTATTGATTATGATATTATTACACAGCTAGAATTGTACTGTAAAAAAGGAAAAATGGCCAAACTTGCTTTATGGTCAGAATTTTTTTGCATTAAAGAAATGATCCTTACTTGTGTTCAAATGTATACACAAAGAAAACCAGACATCTCCAGCCTGTAAGGTATCCACTGCACTGTTTATCTACTATCACTGAAACTGAGGCTGCTCTTTCTCAACTTCTGGAACCTGAGAGCAAGGATTCCAGGACAACATAAATCAAAGCCTTGTCCACTATTACTGAGTCTGAAGCTTTCTTTAGGTGCCCTTTGGGTCCCAAGTATGGGGCTTCTAGGCCAATTATGATTAAAACCTCCTTGGTGCTATACCCATCCTCAGATGATTGTGTTTGAGCTCTCAAGGACAATGTCTCTTATAAGAAGTAAATGAAAATTTGTAACTATCCACATTTATGTGCTGTTTTTCTCTCAGCAACTTATTCCAGGTTTTGTTAAGGGAACCCCAGTGGTTCCCATGTCCTTATGGGATATATCCTAATAAACATTGTTAAATATATTATTGTTTTATATGTATGTTAGTTACCATCAAAAAGCTAAGCTTTCCATACGTAAAACAGTAAGGTTTTCTCGTTAAAAGATACTCTTGATACAAAACTAAATTAAGAAACAATTTTCATGTGGTTATGACAATTCATTATTTCTAATTTCATGGTATACTAAATGTAGTCATGCCTTCCAGAAACACAGGTCTTTTAAAATGTAAAACTGGGATTATTTTTAATGATAACCTTTTTCTTTAAGATTTATATATCTGCCTTTCTCTTTTGCTCCAGCTACTTTTAATAAGAGGTATATGTCAATACAACATGATACAACATGTCCAAAAATATTTTTTAAAAAGACTTCTGTGACATCTTTGTTATACTTGTGTTATTACACTTAGAGATGATTAGGTATTAAAAACTCTAGACAATGTCATAAATGTCTTCAATGACTTCTCATTAAAGACAACAAATTAGTGAGAGCTTCTTATGTACTAGATAGAATTGATTGACTAAAAAGTTAATTCTATGCCAAAATGTAGGTTTAAATATGTTACAAAAATAATGTCATGATTATCATGATAACATATTATGTATGGCTTCTGATTTCAAGTATTTTTTATAATTATAACTGTGGTCTGTTAACATTCTACAGTTTGTGGATGTCTCAACTAGCTCCAAGGCAGGGTGGTGTGCCTGAGGGTGATGTTCATGGTGGATTCAAGCAACAAGAGTGAAAGAGCAAAAAGGGCAAAAGGGAAACATGGAGGGGTGCACTTCTTTCTGCCCCTTATATTGTATGCAGGCTATTCACTCCTGGGCAGGTTCACCACTCACACAACCAGTACCAGTGTTAGGCAATGAACCAATCACAAATACTAGATTCAGCTGTCTCTGTGACTGCATAAAGCTTCAGCGAGATACCCAAATACAAACCATAACATTCCAGCACTGGTCCCCCAAAGATTCATGCACATCCTTTATGCAAAAGACATTTAGTCTCTCTTCCAGAGTTGCCATAATCCTAACAGTTTCCACATTGCTGAAAATTTCAAGTCCCAAGTCTCTAACAAGATCTAAGGCAAACTCCTAGCTGTGAGCCCCTGTACAAATGAAAAGTTAAACACTTCCAACATTCAATGGCACAAAATAAACATGGGCATTTGAAAACATACAGAGGGATACAAAGTATTGGGACAAAATAAGTGCAAAATCCAACAGGGCAAACAGTAAGTCCTGGAATTCCATGTTTAGGATCTGAAACAATCTAGTTGTGAGATCCAAAAAGATTGAGTGATCTCACCCCCATGGCACTTCTGGAGGTTGTAGCTCCCATGACTTCACTCTTGGCCTGGTTTTGCTTCTTCCTTTCAGATTTCCTTAGATGATCCATGCTCCTGGATTTTTCAAACTTCTGGTTTCTCCTCTGTATCTTTGCTTCACACTCACAGCCTCAAACATTGTCCTCTCAAGGGCACACTGTCTGGCATCCCAGGCCCTCAAAAATCAGGGTGGAAACCTTTTTAGGCTTGCATTTAATCTTGTATTCTGTATGCACCTAAATACAATGTCACATAGATCATACCAAGGTCTACTGCTAGTTGGAGCAGTAGCCAACATTTCAAATCACCCTCATGGACTCTTTGCTCTTGATTCACAGTATAAATCTGACTAAAAGCCCCCAACAATAGCCATGCAACCACCTCAACATTCAACAACGTTAGAATTTCTTCTGTCAGATTAATTAGTGTCATCCGCAATCTCAAACTCAGGCAAAGTCTCTGGACATGAGCAAAACACTGAAAAATTTTATGCTGAGTCATAACACACATTGTCTGGAGTCTAGTGAAATCAGCCAGTGAAATCTTTCTTCCCAGCAGAACCCTTTTGAGCCTGGTCTTTGACAGCAGGTTTTCTATCAGCCTTCTGTTCTTCTGAGTTCTGACCAGAATCTTCAATATAGAATAGCCTAAGGCACTTCAACTCTACCACTTCAGGTGACATCTCTGAAGCTTTCCAAACTCTTCCCACAAGCCATTCCCTAAGTCTCTTGAACTACATGGACAGGTTTAGTTACAGCAAATACTCCACTCCTTAAACCAAATTCTGTCTTGGTTACTTTTCTCTCATTGCTGAGAAAAAATACTTGATGCCAAAATGAAGGAAGGAAAGGTTTTTGTTTGTTTGTTTGTTTGTTTGTTTTTGCAGTACCAGGGATAGAACTCATGAACTGGCGCTTGCTAGGCAGACACTTATGCCACTGAGCTAAATCCCTGGCCCAGGAAAGGTTTATTTAGCTCACTGTCTGTGGAAGTTTTAGTCCATACTCAGCTGGCTCCAAGGAAGGGTGGCATGGCTAAGGGTCAACCATTCAACATGACCACAACTGACAAGAATGAAAAGGAAGAAAGGACAAAAGGGCAAAAAGGAAGAGTGTGTCTCTTTCCCTCCCTCATATTGTATGCAGTCTATCTGCCCCTAGGCAGATTCAACACTCACACTGCCAATCCCAGTGCTAGGCAATGAGCCAATCGCAAACACTAGATTCAGCTACCTCCATGATTACATGAGGCTTGGGGAGAGCATCCAAACACAAACCATAACAGAAAATCTTGTTGCCTAATTTAGTTTCATAGAGCACCTTTAAATCAGAAAGCCTCACTAGTTCATTTCTAGAAAACCTAACCTTTTATGATGACCAGTGTAGATGATCAGTGTAAATATATCACAATAATATAATTTTAATATCATTTATTTGGGTGTACTCAAGAAGTATATGGAGATCATTGGAACCTCAAATTAATGAACAAAGTTGTGATATAATTTTTCCCAGAGAGAAACTCTTTTATTTACCAAAGGGAGCCCTGACCAATAATTCTCTAAATTGGAAGAGTTCCAATTTAGCTACCTTAACAATTTCTGACAACCTATGAAAAAAATAATTTTGATGTCATTTTGACTAAATGGAAACTCAGGTGAAAGGATCACTTTTAAATCTATAACCCAAATTATGTTATAAACAAAATGATCTTAAAATGCAAAAGAAAAAGGAGAGGAAAAATTTGTTGAGCTTAAATAAAAACAGCTTCTAACAGATTAGACAAACAGACAGGCAAACAAATACACAGACTCAAATATATTTTTGTCAGAGTGCACTCAAATATAATTTTGTCCAAATTGAATTATAGTAATTCCTTTACCATTTTAGAAATTTATAATTGTAAATGGACTAGTTAGAGTGTTTTTTTTTTTTTTTTGGTAGGTCAATTAGCAGAAATCACTTACAAGAAGAATTTGGGAGAAGCAAAATCTTTTTTCTAGAATTAATACATATTTTTGTGTTTTACTTTGTCTTTTGAATACTGGCAACTCTCATGAAGGTGTAAACAGTGGCTGTGCTCTCCTTATAGGTGCAACAGAGCAATTTCAGGCAAAATGTCCCTTACAACTGTAGTTGAAACAAGTGACCTTCTTCCTTCCTTTTCTTTCAGGCTATGGATTAATAACTTGAGTGATGGCTGCTTCTCAGGAACCCCCTGAATATATAAGGAGCTAATGACTACACAACTTCGAATAATTTCAGACATTATAACTCAGTTTTTGTGGGCTTAAAGCCTCTTTATAATTTATTTACATTTTCAAAGGCCAATTGTTGAATAATTAATTTGCCAGCCTCTGTACTGTTGACAATTCTCCCAGTAGTCTGTAGTAAACTTATCACAAAATTCCAAAAAGTTTCATCAGGACCCTGGTAAATGGATGTAAGATCAAGGGATCTCACATCTTTTTGAGGGAAGTTGCCTCTAAGACCTTGTGGTAATTATTTTAATTCACACATAGCCTATAATTCAAAAGTATGTTAATTTTTTGTGACAGCAAAGGCACCTTCTCCATTTAATATGTCTGTTGTAATGATCACGCTGTGTGTGGCTTTGCAAGTGGCCTAATTTGTGCACAACTCAAAAATTTCCCTTCCACAATAAGTAACCTCTCAGACCTAAACATGCTTTATCCATTCCTTTCCAATCATAAGGGCCATAACTTGATGTCCTATCAGCTCTGTAAAACCCAAAGTAAAAGTGTCAGTGGTATCGTAGGTAGCAGTAACTTGTTTTAGTTCTTTTAATGTCTTAAATGTTACAGATTCATGGAGATGTATAACTTGGTACCAATTATTGGGCTCCTGGATGCAGCAATATTTTCAAGAACTGAGAAAATAGGAGTAGCCACTCGTGGCACAGTTAGGGCTGTCAGTTTTATTTCGGGCAATTGTGAAGTGGGAGTTGCAGAAAAACACTCGTTTAGTGGGGATAGCTCTTCTTCCCCCCCCCCAACTCTTTCCTTTTCTGACTGAGCAGAGCTAGAGGGTTCAAGCCCTATGATGGAAATGGCTGTTGCTCTACTATCTGTTTTCTACTCAGCACTTAGTTTTAAGGCAGTGCTCCAAGGTAAACCCCTTGTGGTAATCTCAACTTGCATTCAACCATTGAGACAATATATGATCCAGATACACACACACACACACACACACACACACACAGGAGTCAATAATACAGCAAATATTTCTATATACATCTATTGTGTTTGTTTTTTGGGGGAGCATTTTGTACCAGGAATTGAACTCATGACCTCATGCTTGCTAATTAGGCTCTTGTGCTGCTGAGCTAAATCCACAGCCCCACATCTGCTTTTCTTAAGAACATGTTTGCTCCTTGTTTTACACCTTATGATTGGATCAATATTGATGATATGAATATACCTCTGAGGTCCCTATTAATGGTGTCAATGGGATCAATATTGATGACATCAATACATCTCTCTTTTGTGAACATAACCAGTGGTGTTCTTTTACCTGCTAACTGATGAGTTTCTTCACACCTCTTGTCCTTGTTCAGGTGTCAAAATGCCACATCCAGCACAGCTCTTGAGAAACTCCCTGGGGGAAAGTCATGAGGAAATGGAGGTGAAAGTGAAAAAATGCAGAAAGCTGAGGTCAGGTGGAGCCCTCTCTCTCGGTAGGAGAAAAGAACCTCCCAACAACTACAGCATGTTTACGCACTCAGCAGCCTGATGTCAGGTTAAATCCCTTGACCTTAACAACCTGTTCACCTGGCTCACCTCCGTCTCTCCATGCGTTGGGGCTGGCCTTACTCTAGCCCACTCATGTGATTGATCTCTAGTGCAGCTGCTCCCTGGCTGCCCACAGAGGCCCATTAGATCAGCCCTCAGGAGAAGGATCCTGACCCTTACATTGACCTTCTCAGCTTGAAACGGTTAAGATGGAATCTATGCCTATTGTTCCCTAACCACAGTTAGGGTTACTTCTGAGGGGAGTATTATAGATAGCTAAGTTATATAGACACTCATACTCACCTTTAAAAACATGATTATAACTACAAAAAGGGGGAATGTGGTTACCATCATATGAACAATTAGATCTTACTATCTTCACCTTAAAATTTAAAAACCTGGTTGCAGAGAGTAAATGCCCTTCACCAGAACTTCATTGGCAAAAGGGCAAATCTGACAAGCATGCCAAGGGCTCAAGTCCTATAGGACATCCAAACAGGAAAGTAAGATGGCTCAGTGCCACAAACTGAGGGTATGCTTCTGTTAACAGAAAGTGGAACACTTGTGTGTCTCCCAGAATGTGGAACACTTGTGTGTCTCCCAGAATGTGTGACCATGGAGAAAGAACACCCCAGCCCTGTGGTTGAGCCTGTTCCCATATGGCCGTCCAGCATGAGCATTCTTGAGGGTGACCCTGGAGAAAAGCTCTACACTGCAAGTGCTGAGATCCACACAGGCTACCAGACCCACAGCACAAGGGCAAATAAAGAAGGCAGTGCAGAGGGCTCACATGCTGGTAATGTGACAGGGCCTCCCACGAACTCCTGCAAATAGGTTTGTTGCTCTAATGAGCTAGTCATAGCCTCTATGCTGTTTCAATTGCTGCAGCTACAAAAACAACAAGGTGAAAGTGTTGAGGACCACAAATTATAAACTGACATAAAATCTATTTGGAGATTTCCTGGCCTTGCCTTATGGGTTGGTTTTGGAATGTGAAAATCCTGCTTCCTCTTAGTCAGTGGTGCTGTGATGCTCACAGAGCAGGTTGAAGTCTGCTGAGGACCATGGGACAATACAGGGAAAATTAGCACCTAGATAGATTCACCCCCCACACATCTAGGTGCTAATATATATATGGTGCTAATATACATATATATGGTGCTAATATATGTATATGCTGCATATATATAGGGATATATATATATATATATATGCGGAGAGAGAAAGAGAGAGAGACAGAGAGAGAGAGAGAAAGAGAGAGAGAGAGAGGAATCAGACTCAGGTACTGGGAATCAAACCCAGGACCTTGTGCTTACCACAGGAGCTATGTCCCCAGCTCATGAGGATAAATATTAACTTGCTCCCCTTATGATGTTAAATTTGCCCACTCAAAAAGCATTACTTCCATGCTGCTCCAGGAGAAGACCGAACCTCTCCCCCTGCACTGACTAATAAAATCATAGCTAATTGGAGCTATTGGTCCTTGTTCCCAGAGAACATTGATCCTCCCAGAGCCCTATTTCCTTGCACTTCTTCTCTCTCTTTTTATTTTTCAGTGTGCCATGAATCTGGGCAGGAGTATGAGGTCTCATTGCTGGGGCCCCCAGTAACTGGCACTGTGGAAATGGTCACCTATAGAAGATGACCCTGAACACTTCCTCCAAGATCAGATAAATGACTAGGATGCTGATTCTCACCACTGTCATGCTAACCTAAGTAAGTAAGCATGAAAGACAAATAAAAGTCATTCCTGTGGGAAAAGGCAAAGGAAACTTTGTCTGTTAATGACATAATATATGTAGAAAATCTACAATACTCCTCCCAAAATACTAAAAGAACAGGGAAATTCATTGAAGTTAAAAGTTACAAAACTAACATATAAGATCAGTATGGGTATATACTATAGTAAATTATTAAAAAAAGGATGCAGTATGAAGAAAGAATCCTATTTGCACTAGCATCAACACTGTTTAAGAAATGAAATACTTGGAAGTACAATTAGCCAGATGGTGAATGAACTGTTCTCTGAAAACTATAAAATAATGATTGAAATTTAAGAAGATACAAATAAATAGCACAATACCCTATGTGCTTGAATTAGAAGGATCTACACTTTTACATGTCCATATTGCCCAAGTAAACATAAAAGATTCAAGGCAATTCCTATCCAAATTTCAAAATCATTTTTTTAAAGAG
This sequence comes from Hydrochoerus hydrochaeris, assembly GCA_004027455.1. Classification (NCBI taxonomy): domain Eukaryota; kingdom Metazoa; phylum Chordata; class Mammalia; order Rodentia; family Hydrochaeridae; genus Hydrochoerus; species Hydrochoerus hydrochaeris. Next base: position 13,760 of record PVLA01009207.1, read on the forward strand.
ATAAAAATCCTTTTAAAAAAGCCCTGAGATTTCCATGGGGCCCGAGAAGACTATCGATGGCCAAAATCATCTTGAACAAAATGAACAGAACAAGGGGCATCATGCTGACTGATTGTAACATATAAAGCCTGGGTGTGGTGGCACATCAGCATGTGCCGGGCTGATGTCAGAAAACCCCAAGTTCCACACCACCTGCGCTACCTAGTGAGACTCTATCAAATACGAAACAAAGCACATATGCAAAACAAGGCAGCAACTGTGACAGAAGAGTGCCTGCATAAAAACAGGCGTCGACCAATGAGACAGGGTGGAGAACTCAGAAATAAATCCAAGCCTTCGTGGTCAATTGAATTGTGACAGACATGCCAAGAATCTGCAATGGAAAAACGCCGGTCCTTTCAATAAATGGATATCCACGTGAGGAGGGGGCTCTATAGTTGCATGTATACAACAGATCAACTCCAAATGAAAATAAAAAAAAGCAAACACTCAAAAATAAAGCCTGAAGCCAGAAAGTACTAGAACAAAACACAAAGTTAAAGCAACTGCCTTGGCAATAATTTCTTGGATGGGACAACAAAAAGTGGAGGCAAGTAAAGCAAATATGGACAAGTGAGATGGGATCAAATGGGAAAGCTCTGGATAGTAAAGAACAGAGTGAAGAGGGAATGCACGGATGAGGAGAACATATTTGCAAACCATCGAACTGATGAGATACTAAAACCCAAACCATGTAAGGACTCAACTCAATGCAAAGAAATGAATATACCAATTAATGCAATTAAAATAATAAAAATTTAAATAGACATTTCTCAAAAGGACAGACACAAATGGCAAACAGCACCCTAATTCTCAGGGAAATTCAAAGTTCAGTCCACAGTGAGATCTGTCAGAAAGGCTGTGACCAAATGGTGAATGGAAACAAATTCTGTGTAGAATGTGCTGGAAGGGAAATCTTTGCACACTGCTAATGGGTATGAATACTAGTGTAGCAGATTTGGAAAATGTTACACTTATTTCCAATCATCTAAGAATTAAAAATAAAGCCACCATAGCATCCAGCAGTTCCATTTTCCTGTCCATATGTGAAGGAATGGAGACCACTGTTAAGAGCCATCTGTGCTCCCATGAACAATTCGGTGTAATTAACAGTAGGCAAAACACTGCATCCACCTACGTGTTCATCAGTGGTAAATGAATGAAGACAAGGTGTGGTATGAACACGATGGGATATTTCACAGCCTTTTTTGAGGTAAATGCTGCCATTCAGGAGAAGATGGATGGGATTGGAAAGGTCATGTGAATTTAAATGGATCAGACAAAAAGCAGATGAGTATTGTAATGTTGCCATCTATGTGAAACCTAAAAAGTCAATGTAATGGAAAAATGGTTCCAGAATGCTGTGAAAAGCAGAAGGTAGAGAAAGAAAAATTATCAATGAAAGGGTACAAATGTTCAGCTACTCTGGAATGTTAAACTTCAGCAGTCTGTTTCACTGCATGCTCATCTGAAGTCAATAAAAGCATATCGTATCTTTGAAAATTGCTAGAATATAATTTTAAACTGCAAAAATAAAATAAGCTTGGGAGCACAGGAGTTGGATATGACTGACTATTCCTACAGCACATATACATAGCTCAAAACAGCACATACATTGTACATACATTTACCACATTATTTGTTTAATAGACATAAATTTTAACAAACATGAAAAGATGTTCAATGTCATTGGACAGTAGAAAAAAATGTAATTCAAACAAAAATGACCACATGCCTGCCTATTTGAGAAGCTGAAATTAAACAATATGATTAACAACAGCAACAATAACAAGAAGAAAGCAATGACAACAAACAAGAGGCGTGGGGGGAGTTAGAGCGTTCAGATTTTCCTGGTAGGAATATCACAGCACAAAGGCTTTAAAATAGTTTTACAGAATTTTAAGGTAAATGTACTACCTGTGATCTAATAATTACTTACTTAATTTACTTATTTAATTAAGAAAAAATATCTCCACACAAAGATGTGTATGTGAAGCATATGAAAAATTACTCTTTATAGAAGCTCTCTTAGTAATGAACTCAGGTGGAAAGAAAGCAAGTGTCCATCAGAATGTGGTGTATAAATCAGTTGTAAGTAGATATACCATGTGTCCTACTCAATGACAGGTAAAAGGGGATAACACCTGAGTAAATATCAAAATAATTATCAAAATAATTATCCTGTGTAACGGACACTGTACCGAATCATCCCTGTGTATAAAACTCTCTGAAATGCAAAACATTTTGTAGAGGTAGAGAATTTGGGAACCCATCAGAGCATTCAAAGGAGGCTGCTTATTGCCTTCACTCACTGGGGCAGTTTGATGTGTGACTATCATGTGTCAAAACATATCCCAAGGCAAACTGTTCATTCTCCAACTACACTACTCCAGCTGTACTTAATTTACACTTCATAAAGCATCTAAACATTTAAAATTATTTTTACTAGTTCCCTACTTGACTTAATGGCCAAATTTTATGTCATTAAAGAGTTTTAGCAATGCATTAAAATTGAATTCCATTTAGTATTATTTGATATCATGGAAAAGGTTACTGAGGGTTAATTTTCCATAACAAAAAATCAGGTTGTCTAGTTTAAAGTGAATGAGTGCTTAGGTGAACGAATGTACCCTCTGCAGGTAGCCGAATACTTGAAAAAGTTTCAGGAAAGGCAGAAGGCACGTGGGTGCATTTACTGCAGCATGGTGATTTTGTAGTGTACCCATAAGCTGCATCACCCACAGAACGCACTTGCAGGAGTGCGTCGAGCTGAGAGTAGAGCACACTCTTGCCTGACCCCACTAGTCTGAGTACTTTTGTACATGTCCTCTAGAGGGCCAGGCAGGTGCTCACACACTGAAACCAGTCTCTTTCAACCCAAACTCCACTGTAACAAAATCCAAGGCTCTTCTGTCAGATTTTGCCATTCTCATCCTTGCAGAAGTACTCTAAGAATATGGTAAGACAATCTCTTTTGGGTTAGGGTGGGAGAAATGTTTTAACTTTTTGTATGTGAGAATCTTTAAAAAAATTACCTCTGGTCCAGTGGTCCCCATGAAAAGCTCTGAAATAAGCAGGAATCGTGGAGCAGTACAACTTTTGTCAAGCACACCCTGTGGCTACCATGACATATGCCATGGGTTACTTCGCAGAAGTTTACAAGGAGTTTTCAGTCAGCATGGTCACTTCCCCTGCCATTTGGAATGACAGTGCTTCACAATGCTCCGTGTGATTCCCTTAAACCTAATCACTGTACTGCACCTACAGTTGCCCTTCTTGGGGAATGGTCTCATATTTAAACCACTTAAATTCTTACATGAAAAGTCACAGAAACAGTCATTTAGGGTTATTTACTAAAAGATGTTATGACAGGTTAAGAAGTAAATTAATCCAGCTCATTGCTTTTATACTTTATTAGATACTAAATAATCTTGTTTGCAACATAAATTCTATGTTGAATAGCAGGGTAGCTCTGGAAAGTAGATGGTCCTATGAAACTAGTTAGCGATCGATCTTTCTCATGATACATGCTGCACTGCACTCTTAAAACTATGACTAACCTGTGTGGGGGCCCTAAAAATAGCCGTGCAATAGATACTTTGACATGTCAGTAGTTGTTTGGTTTCAATGTTATTCTTCTAGGCAATGTGGTAGGACACAAAGGCCATGCCATGATTTACTGCATGTACTTACACACTGTGTTACATATATTACATATCGATCACCAGCAAGTTGACATTTATAAAGACATGCTTTCAACTAACAAAATCAGATTGCTCACTGAGGGGCATGAAGAGCAATGAAACAGAAAATGCCAGGAAAGATCCTACGTCTAGTGAAACAGAAAAGGTCGAGAATCCGGGGTACCTCCAGTCAGTTGGGATCCATAGGGCCCACAAAACTTGAAATATCAAACTGCTGCTTTTTCTAACATTTTGGCTCATTCATCACTTTCAGTGACTTACTTGTGAATATCCTAAAAATAAGAGTATAAATAATTATCATACCACTATTATATCCAGGTAAACATTAATTCAGTGATATTTTCATAATTATATACAGTCCATGTAGAAATTTCCCGAAGGACTCCACATTTTTCTAAATTTTTAAATAAAACTTCGAAATTTATAATGTGATATAATCAAACATTGTCACAGACACCTTGATGAGCTGCGAGAACCCCTCTAGCATTCAGTGATGGATGCCCAGACAGCCGCTGGGCGCCCTCTCTCAGGGGTACGTGGGTGGGTGCAGAGAGGGCATGCAGGAAACCCCACACAGTCTCCACTGTGGCCGGCTGCCAGGGTACCCAGGAGAGGGGCTGCCTCCGCAGGCTTGGAGCTCTGGTGTGCAGCTCCATTTCAGTTCCTCCCTTCTTCCGGCTCCCCGTGACACTGACACTGTGGAATGGCCCAGGCCATCATGCTACAGGGTATTCCCCATGGTTGCATCCAAGCCGGCTCAGGGTGAACACTCCAAGCATTTCTCCACAACTTCATAGGAGGTGCCTGGTGTAGTCTCTCCCTTGATTGTGACTCAGCTGATCAGTGCACTCTAATGCACTAGACGGTGACCTTCAGGTCTTTATTCTGTGAACTCAGATGATAAAGCCCTAAGCTCAGGCGGGCTGTACAGTATCTGGAAAACAGGACACTATGGGAATAATTGACACCAGATGACCTCCCGAGCATGGGCTCCTGCATGGACAGGACCTATGTCTCTACAGGCAGAGATGGAGAGAGTTGGGCGGAGAGAGCAGCACCCTCTGCCAGTGAGGGAAAGGCCCTCTCCAGGATCTGACCTTGTGGAAGCTCAGACCTGACTGAGGTGAGAGAATGTGCCTGGGGCTGATGAAGCCACTCATGGAAGCCACTTCTCAGGTGCTAATGCTGGTGCTTTCTTCATGTCAGCTCACTGAAGCACCAGTGCTCTGGAAATAAGCCTATTTATTATTTTCCAACGATTCCAGACTCAATGGTTTCCTTATCCATACTGGGTCCTTTCCATGCAGAGATTCTCATTTGCCATACGTCAGAGCTTCTCTCTATCTCTAGTCGTCGCTCTCCTTGTTCTCCTCAGTATCTCGAGGTAGCTGCTCGTTTTCCCTCCTCAACTTTTTACAGAATTATTGTGTTGCTGCAGGGAGCACAAGTGTCCATGGGAGAAAGTCTCACTCAGGGCCACCACATGTTTCCCGAGTCCTCAAAGGGGCCATTTCTTTTGGAAACCATGCCACTTCCTATGGTGAAACTGTGTCCCCAGAAGAAAATCCAACTGTGTGTTGTTCTAAGGTTCCATATTAGATGTTATGAGGATTTAGAGTTCTCCAGAAATAAAGCAATCCACACGTCCTCTGAATTTCTGCACTGGAAGAGTTTACTTAGGTCTGAGTGACCCAGCAGTGAAGAAACAGGCTTTCCATTCATTTCATGTGATGGTGTCAGCGTATAACCTTAACTTACTCAGAACCTGCATGCTGTTAAGATTTTCCATTTCCTCTCATATTTGGCTTTTTACATTTTCCTTAGGACGTGTCTGCAGCATGGAGGTTTGCATTCACTTAGGGGTAGGTGTGGACATGCGACACGGCTTTGCTGCTTGTGTTTCTTCCCCTTTGCCTACCTTTGAAAGTATGTTTTCTAGAACAAATGTACTTCTCTAAGTGTTTGAATGTATTAGCTGATTGTCTAACTACCTTCCAGTGCTCGTGGGGAGGAAGAGACACATTCCTTGCCATACTTCACTTTCCCCTGTACTCTTTGGTGAATCTTCCACAACCTTTCCAGGGTTTTGAACTTGCTCCTGGTCTGTTGTTGAAGTTCGTTGTATGCACACATCTTTCTCTTTATCCTCTGTTCTCATGTTGATGCAGCCTTGCCTCTATTTTCACTGGTTTGAACTTCTGGCCTTTCCTGATATTTTCAAAGGAAAATTTAGAAAATTTCTGGTTGAAAGCCAGAGACCTGAAGCATGCTTTTGTAACTTTAAATTCCCATGAAAGCACAATAATGTCCACACCACGCAAGCTCTGACAGGCTCCATCTCTGTTCAGGAAGGACTGCTCATTGCTGCTTTTATTGTTTTCTATTTTGTGTTGTCATTTCTAAGTGAGCATTGCAGTTTATGCAAGTTTAGCATTTAATTGCAAAACTGGAGATTGAATAAGTGCCTTTTTACCTCTGAGTTCTGGCTCAGGTAAACTATCATCAAAGTAGGATCACAGATTTGTTTTTCGAATTTTGGAGTTTATTATGTCTCCCTTTATTGCTTAGTATATATCAAATTCTGGCCAATGTTTATTATACTTAACAAGTGTAGCCTCTTCTTTTTTTCATTTGCTAGTAGATGTAACTGAGTTAGATCAAATCTATTAACCATGATCAAATCTGCCTAACAACATTGGCATTTGTGTGTAATCTTACACCTGATTAGGTGCATTTCTTTGGCTGTTGACTGACAGTGGACTTGTATTTCTCCTTTACTGCTGTCAATTTTTGTTTTATATATTTTGAGTTCAACTCACCAATGAATATCAAATTAGAATTTCACTTCTCATCAAAGCTTTCCATCTGTCAGCAGAAAGCATCTCTTTTTGAGTGTGCAAGAAGTTCTTGCCTGAGTCCTCCTGAGGTTTGATGATTTTATCTTCTTCCATTGTTTTAATTTTAAAATCTTTGTGACCTTATATTAAATATGTGTTCCTGTAACATAAGTTCTAAATCTATTCTGCTTGCCTTTATTTAATTTGACAGTTGAGCTTATTTATATTTATTATATTTAATGCGCTTTTTAAAAATATAACTTTAGTAACATTCAGTTTTCATAAGTGTTCCATTTGTCATTTTTAAGTTTTTTTTTGTGTGTGTGTTTTAAACAAATTTACTATTATTTAATATTTCTGTTTTACTAGCTTGATAGCCAATATGGACTCAGCTACATACTCTGTGTGTGTGTGTATATATATATATATATATATATATATATATGGCCAGTACTTTATCATGTAGGTTACATATCATTTTATATACTACATATAAATATCATGATGTATGTGTCAATCATTACATATCACCATGCATTTATATGGAGTTTTTGATAGATAACATTAGCTAGATAGCTTACATTGAATAGACAGCTTTTGTTCTTTCTTTGGTGGTAGATCCACAATTAACTCTGATTTGTTGTTGTCCACACTATTATTTTCCACTTTCCACAAGTTGCAAGGACCTTAGAATTTCCCAGCCTTTCTCCCATCATTTGCCCTTACCATTTGTTACTCAAGCAAATGCTTTTATAATTTAATTTTCACAAACTTGTTGGGGCCCATGGACATATTCCTACCACTCTCCACACTCCCTGTTCAGCTATATTCATGCCGTGACTCAACCTGTCAGCAGCCTTTGCTCCTTATACTCTCGTCCTGCAAACCAGGAGCATTTTCAGATGCTTCCTCTTTGCATATCATCAGTATTTCACCTAGGCAGGTTCTGTTGTGATCAATTCTTTTTCCATTGCATTATGACTAATTTTTTCCAGACATTATCTTCATGTAGCTCATTTCTAGAGGATACTTTCCTGGTGCAGAGAACTCCAGCGTGTTAGTTTTTTCGCCCCTCCAACCTTGATGTTTCCTACCTGCTGTTTTCTGGTTCCCACTCACTGTGACATCAGCTCCCCTCTGTGGTCCTGAGCCTTTTCTTGGCCATGTGGCTCCCTTACCTCAGATCTGGATGACCAGGATTGTGGGGGTTGCACCTCACAATGGACAAGCATAGTCTATGTTGGTGTGTAATAGTGGGTGTGCTGGTCCTCTGGGATCCTCCAAAAGTACCACATCCCTGAGAAGTTCCTCAGTCATGGTGTGAAAACAGCAGCCTAGTGAGCACGCTAGGTCACCGGGAGACTCTCTGGAGCAATGAAGCAGCTTCTTGGACCTTCCTGAAGCCTCCTTTCCACCTGGCACTTATTTCTACAATTTTGGTTGGAGGGATTGTGGTGTAGCAACTCTCACTGCCATCTCACACATGGTGAAAGAAATGACACTGCCTAATGAGAAGGAGGAGTAGCCATCCATTGTGGTGCTTGGATGAACAGATATTGTAATAGCATAGTTTTTTGGTATTTGCAACAAGAATGACCACTGACCAAGCTACTATATTTGTGCAGCCAAAGTGAGCAATTGCCATACTAACTGGAGGGTAGTTGCTCTGCATACTGGAATTTACTGTTTCTGACTCCTTTCCTCTTCTTCAGGACTGTTGCTGGGACTCCAAAGCACAGTCACCTTTGATAATTCAATAATTATCCAATAATTCACCAGTGTCATCTGCTTCATGTTTATGAGGCATGACTTCTGAAACATGTGCCAAAAATCATCCACTAGTTTGCAGCTTGCTATTGGGCTTGGCTTGGAATGGGCTGGTGGTGATGAAGGATGCTTGGGAGAGTCTGGACTTTCTGCTGAAATGGAAAACACTGTCTTGAGGACCATGCAGTGGTAAGCGGAGTTCCAGCTCACAGACATTGGCTTGGGGGAATTTGGGACATCACTTCTGGTGCTTGGGTGCCTGCCCAGCCCCCTAGGACACTGGACTAGCCTGGAGAGGTTTTGTGGGCTTGAGTGGACCATGCCCAGTGACTTTCATTCAACCAGGGGAGCCAAGGCCCATGAGTCCTGGAGCCAAGGGCACAGGAGGTGATTTTCAACCAGCTCAGGGAAAGTTTTAGAACATCGCTAGAAACATGGAAATATAGGAAAATGACAAAATGAAAGACCAAAATGCAATCTCAAACCTCCAGCCCATCCCAAGAAAGCCTGGGAGCAACATACATAGAAGAAAATACTAGTCATACACCTGAAATACCTGAGATGATATCAACTGAAATAAAGAAGCAAGTATGGGAAGCTATGAAGGAACTCAAATTAGAAATAATCTCCCAGGTAAAAGAAGAAATGATAAAAGTAGCGAAAGACATAGTGAATGCATCTAAAGAAGACAAAGCTAAAATATTAGAGGAACAAAGCAAACAGATAGAATCCCTGAATGAACAGTATAAGAAACAAACAGAATACATGAAGCAGATTCAAAGAGATATACGTGAAATCAAAAATTCTATTGAAAGTTGCCAAAACTGCCTCAAGCGAAAGTGAAGATAGAATTTTAGAATTAAGAATTAAGATTGCAACTAGTGAACAGGAAAAGAAAGATCTTTTAAAAATAACAAGGAATCAGGAAATAACAATTCAACAGTTGCAAGATGATGCAAAGAAAAACAACATAAGATTAAAAGGGATACATGAAAAGAAGGGGACAATACAAACGATATCAAGAGGATATTTACAGAAGTAATAGCTGAAAAGTTCCCTATTTACAGCTATTTACAGAAGTAGTAGCTGAAACTGACATTCAGATTAGTGAAGCATATAACCAAAATAAAAATATACTGAGACATATAATAATCACCATCTGAGAAATCCAACATAAGAACAGAATATTAAAAGCTGTTAGAGAGAAAAGACAGATCACCTATAAAGGAAAACCTATCAGAATCACAGCAGATTTCTCAACACAAACAATGAAGTCAAGAAGAGCATGGAGTGAAATATTTCAGATCCTAAAGGAAAACGCCTTCCAACCCAGACTGATGTACCCTGCAAAACTCTCCTTCAAAATGGATGGAGAAATAAGATACTTCCATGACAAAGAACAGCTGAAGAACTTCATGAACACCAAACCAACCCTTCAAAGAATACTCAAAGACATTCTAGATACACATAGGAAGACAGACAATTAAACAGAAGGGAAATATAAAGATACAACAGCAGAAAGATAATGTGTCAACAATAAACCAATATATAACAGTTATAACCATTAATGTAAATGTCCTCAATTCACCAATTAAAAGAAACAGACTGATGGAATGGATCAAGAAACAATGTCCAACCAAATGCTGTCTACAAGAAACCCATCTAACCCAAAAGAAACTTCATAGATTGAAAGTCCAAGGATGGAAAACAATACTTCATGCAACAGGAACAGCAACAACAACAAAAAAGCAGGGGTAGCTAGTCTGCAGATAATGTGAACTTCAAACCAAGAAAGGTCAGAAGAGATAAAGAAGGTTGCTACATACTGGTTAGGGGAAAACTTCAAGAGGAAGAGATAACAATCTTAAATATACATGCACCAAATTCCAGAGCACCCAGCTACACAAAGCAAGTATTAACAGAAATTAAAAATCAAATAAGCAATAACACAATTATGACAGGAGACCTTAACATGCCATTGACACAAAGGGACAGATTAACTAGACAGAAAAACAGCAAAGAAATAACAGAACTGAATCACACCTGTAAACAAATGGACTTGATAGATGTATGCAAAGTGTTCCATCCAACAACATCAGAATATACATTCTTCTCAGCAGTACATGGGACATTCTCTAAAATAGACCACATACTAACCCACAGACCATATTTAAGTAAATACAAAAGCATTGAAATTATCCCATGCATGTTATCAGATCATAGTACCATGAAACTAGAAATTAGTGATAAAAGGAACTGCAAAAACCCCACAAACACACGGAAATTGAATAATACACTCTTGGGCAATCAATGGGTCACAGAGGAAATTAAAGAAGAAATTAAAAAGTATCTACAAGCAAATGAAAATACAAATACAACTTATTGGAATCTGTGGGATGCAATGAAAGCAGTCCTCAGAGGAAAATTTGTTGCACTGCGTTCCCACATTACAAAACAGAATGAATACAAATAAACAAACTGATAGTACACCTCAAACATTTAGAAAAAGAAGAGCAAGCCAAGCCAAAACCAAAAAAAGGAAGGAAATTATAAGGATCAGAGCAGAAATCAATGCAATAGAGACCAAGAAAACAATACAAAGAATCAATGAATCAAAGAGTTGGTTCTTTTTTTTTTTTTTTTTGGTACGGGGGATCGAACTCATGCCATTGCATTTGCCAGGCAGGCGCTTAAGCCACTGAACTAAATCCCCAGCCCCAAGAGTTGGTTCTTTGAAAGAATAAATAAAATTGATAAGCCCCTAGCCAACCTAATATAAAAAAGGAAAGAAAAGACTCAAATTAATACAATGCAGAATGAAAAATGTGAAATCATTACTGACTCTGTGGAAATACAGAAGATCATCAATACTTATTTAGAAAACCTCTACTCTCATAGGTTTGATAACACAGAAGAAATGAACCCATTCCTACAAACATATGAACCACCAAAGCTGGATCAAGAAGATATAAAACTGCTGAATAATCCAATTTCTATTAATGAAATTGAAAATTTAATTAGGTCCTTACCAACAAAGAAGAGCCCAGACCCAGACGGATTCACTGCAGAATTCTGCAAGAAATATAAAGAAGATTTAATGCCAACACTCCTCAAACTGTTCAATGAAGTCAAAAGGGAAGCAGTTCTCCCTAAGTCATTCCTAGAAGCAAATATCATTCTAGTACCAAAACCTGATAAAGACCCAACTAAAAAAAAGTGTCCTAAGGCCAATCTCCCTAATGAACATAGATGCAAAAATTCTCAATAAAATATTGGCAAACAGGGTGCAGCAAATCATCAAGAAGATTATACACCATGACCAAGTGGGATTCATCCCAAGCATGCAGGGATGGTTCAACAAATGTAAATCAATAAATGTAATCCAGCATATCAATAGAGCCAAAAGTAAGAATTACACGATCATTTCTACAGATGCAGAAAAAGCTTTTGGTAAGATCCAACACCCATTCATGATAAGAACCTTACAGAGAATTGGAATAGATAGTCTCTACCTCAATATGATAAAGGCCATCTACAACAAAAAAACAGCCAGTGTCATATTAAATGGCCAAAAACTGAAAGCCTTTACCTTAAAATCAGGCACAAGATAAGGATGTCCCTTATCACTGCTCCTGTTCAACATAGTACTGGAAGTACTAGCCAGAACAATTAGACAAGAGAGAGAAATAAAAGGAGTAAAGATAGGAAAAGAGGAAGTTAAACTATCCTTATTTGTAGATGACATGATACTCTACATATAAGACCCCCAAAACCCCATCAAAAGACTCCTAGATATAATAAATAAATTCAGCAATGTAGCTGGATACAAAATCAATACTCAAAAATCAATAGCATTCCCATACACTAGCAACAAAATCACTGAAAGAAAAGTAAGAGAAGCCACACCCTTCACACTAGCATCCAAAAAAATGAAATACTTAGGAATTAATCTAATGAAAGATGTAAAAGAGTTGTACAGGGAAAATTATAATACTCTGAAAAAAGAAATCAAAGAGGACCTCAGAAAATGGAAAGACATCACTTGTTCATGCATAGGAAGAATAAATATTGCGAAAATTGCCATTCTCCCAAAATTGTTGTACAGATTCAATGCAATCCCAATGAAAATACCACTAACATACCTCATAGATCTAGAGAAATCACTTCTAAAATTCATCTGGAACCAGAAGAGACCTAGAATAGCAAAGGCAATTCTAAGCAGCAAAGGTAAGGCAGGGGGCATCACAATCTCTGACCTGAAGTTACACTACAAAGCTACTGTAATAAAATCAACATGGTACTGGAATAAAAACAGATCTGAAGTTCAATGGAATAGACTAGAAGATACAACCACAACTATGAACACACTCAACCACCTTATCTTTGATAAAAGGGCCAAACATGTTCACTGGAAGAACAATAGTCTCTTTAATAAATGGTACTGGAAAAACTGGCTTTCTATATGCCAAAAACAAACTAGACCCATGCCTGTCACCATGTACTAAACCAAAATCTAAATGGATCAAAGATCTAAATGTTAAAACAGAAACACTAAATCTGTTGGAAGACAAAGTAGGTAAAAATCTTGAAGACATATGGGTAGGTAGAGAATTCATGAACAAGAACCAAACTGCATGGGAAATACTTCCCAGAATCAATAACTGGGATCATGTCTTATTAAAGAGTTTCTGCATGTCGAAAGAATCTCCAGCAGAGTCAAAAGAAAACCTACAAATGGGGAAAAAATCTTAGTGAACTGTTCCTCAGACAAAGGACTTCTGTCTAGAACTTATAAAGAATTTAAAAAGGTCAGACCCTTGAAATTCAAAGACCCAATCCAAAGATGGGTGTCCAAGATGAACACACAGTTCTCAGATGAAGAAATACGAATGGCAAATAAATACATGAAAAAATGTTCATCATCAGTGGTCATTAGAAAAATGCAAATTAAAACCACACTGAGATTCCATCTCACTCCAGAAAGAATGTCCAGGATCAACAAAACTAACCACAAATGCTAGAGAGGCTGTGTGGAAAAAGGACCTCTTCTGCACTGTTGGTGGGAGTGTAGATTGGTGTAACCACTGTGGAGATCAGTCTAGAGAGTCCTCAAAAAGCTGGGATTGGAAGTCTCATTTGACCCAGCATTCCACTCCTAGGCATATTCCCAGAAGAACTGAAAACATCATACCACAGTGATATATGTGCACCCATGTTTATAGTGGCACAATTTGGAAAAAACCTAAGAGCCCATCAGCTGAGGAATGGATAAAAAAATTGTGGTACTTTTATACAATGGAGTACTACTCAGATATAAAGATTGATCACATTGAGATATTTATAAATAAATGGATGCCACTTGAGACCATACTAATAAGTAAAATAAATCAAACTCACATGTATAAATACCATTATATTGCTTTGAAGTCTTATAATGTTTTCATTCATTGGATGGAATGGTTTTATTCTGTTTTGTTTGATATTATTATGTGTGATGGTATGAACAGTTACTTTCAAGAAAACAAGACAATATGGCAGCCAATGCTGATTTAATATCATCTTGCTTTGAAGTCTGACCAGGCTTTTGATCTTCTATTACCATTGATTCTATCATGTGTCTTATTGGATTTTAATATATATGATAGTATAAACAAATTTTTTATGGAAAATGAGATATTATAGTAGCCATTGTTCATTTTCTGTTATTTGGTTCAGAATGCCTTGTAATACTTTCTTTCTCTTGAGTGGTTTTATTCTATTTTGTTATGCTTGATATTATTGTGTGTGAAGCAATGCTCAACTGTTTCAAAGAAAGAGATATTGTGGTTAAAAAAATAGAAAGAAAGCACTGTCTCTGAAATGGTCACCATGTGCCTGAATAAAAAGTTACTGAGGCACCAGAGTAACACAGCCGACCCTTTTAACCCTACTGACGTGACAATGGAGTTTAAGAATCACGATGCAATTCTTTCGAATAAGCAGGAGTTTGGCCTACATTGGCATGAGACTGAGGGCCTGCAGCTCCTGATTTGTTGGAGAAGGTGGCTCAGCCACGGTGACTCAGGCTTGAAGAGGGCAGAGGCTCTCCCTGAGCTAGGGAAGACTCCGTGGACAGAACCTGCCTGGGCGAGACTCATAGGCCGCAGCCTCTAGCAGCAGAAGCCCAGGAGCCACTGTTCTGGAGCAGGATCTCAGTGAGGACCACGTCACAGTACAGTCTGAGGGAAGACAGGTTCAAGAAGTTCTGTAGGAAGCAAGAGGACACAGAAAAAGTTCTGTTACACATCAAATTCTGTCACCATGCTCCTGGCTGGCGGCACTGCTATGAATTCTGTCATATGTAAATTATTTAGGTGGCCTAACTTGGTTATACACCATCTACCCAACACAGCAAACACCCCAGGGGTGCTCTTGACTTTGAAACTGAAACACCCAACCTCTGGCACTGATGGCGATGCTTTTAGAGATCGAGTCCCCACACCGCACCCGCAAAACCCACTTGTTTATCACAAAGTGCCAATTCTGCAATTAAAACTGGGTACTGAAGTTTTAATTTTAAAACCAAACAAACAGACATTATCCAGTGCTCACCTGCTGGAAAGACTTGGCCTGTGAGGTGACCGGGAGGACTCTGAGTGGCCACTCTGACACTGGCACTGTAGGTTTGTCACACCTGCTTTCAGGTGTGACATCAATCAACACTTTAAATGTGATTCCAAACCCCACTGCTGACTTCTCAATATCTAAATCAGCTTCTCAGAGCATTTACCAATCACTTTGCCCATCAGCTCCTTTTAAATCTCGTACTACGCAAAAGTTGGTGCTTTCAGAACTGCTCATTGTCCTGTAACTGAAAGGACCTTACCAAGTATAAATCAGATGATTTAGGACACCGTTAAATATAAGGATTCTTGCTTTAATGATACACAGAGACACTTCCATTCTTCAGTTATCCGTGGTGCACTTGTTACGGTCCTAACTCCCTGGATAAATGGAAGTTTGGGAAGACGCTGGGCATCCCTGGTCTGTCGCAGCCAAGCCTGCTTTGCAGCCCCTTGTCCCTATGATGTGAAGATGCTCAATAAGTGCTCCCCACCATGAATAATCTAGATGTACTTCCTTTCATTAAGAACCTTTCAGTGTGGTTTATAATATGTTTCTTTTAAGTTTCTTGTAAATTCTTAACTTTCAGGGCAAAAGTGGCTCGCGAAAGTTCTGCAGTATGTGCTGTTGTTGGCCTTGTGCGCACATCTGCTGTCATCAGCATCCTGGACCTTTTCTTTTCACACAGGACCACCTGGGGTAAGAGGTTCCTGCTCTCTCTACTCACCCCAAGGTGCTCATCACTCACGCTCCCTCCACATTGTTTACTATGCTTGGCTTTGACAGTGGCTTTATGGCTTCAAACAATGGTTTAGTGGAAGAGTGTTGGTGTCACAGTGGGACCAATTACTTCTTTGGAAATATTCACAGGTGAAGCAGCTATTTTAGTCTCTTCTTTAATTTGAAATTTAGCCCAGAGTAAAGTTCTTGCTACCTCCAAGCTCCCAGACACTCCTGACAGTTAGATTTGTATGATTTTGGGGGGGGAGGAAACATATACTCTTTGACTTGGTCTAGTCATTTACAGTGATGCCCTTGAATTCAGAAATTTAAGTAAAATATTTTTCTCTGTAAACTGGATTTAATTTTCTTGACGTGGGTGTTTATAATCAATTGTAAAACAATTTCAACTTAGAATTGCCTGACAAACTCTATCAACTTAAAATTGCCATGTAGTCTCATGGAAGTCAGGTCATATTAACATTAGTGTCCTTTCTAGACTCAAGTTCTGTGAGGCAAAGTTATGACTCTCACAATAACTGCAACTCATACTGTAAATAAAAGTGGTGGACCCTAGTGCATGAGCTACGGACTTTTTATGTGTCACGTAGTATATGGATCTTCTTGAGCTAAGTCAAATGAAATCATGGGACCAACCATCCTGGTCATTGCTCTACATACTAACCCAGGAGGAAGGATTGGTGTGAGCATAGTCTCATATCACATTGTTTGCCAACTATCTAGAAGCATGGCTGTCTTTTAAGTAGTGAAATCAAATCGTAGAGTCTTCAAAAATTTTAGCAAATTAGAATTTTTAGAGAACTGTTATAAGTTACAAGAATTAAAAAATTCCCCCAGTTAATATGGTAACAGAACCCCTTATTAACTGAACCTATCTAGAAAGCAGGTAGGTAAGTTGTAAGTTATAAACAACAGTACTAACCTAAGGTGCAGCCAGTGTGTCTTTGCATTGGTAATTTATGGTAAAGTATTTTGAATGGACTTTATTCAGCATAACTAGTTTTAGGCAACCACACACAGAGGCGAGGCAGGAGTCTGTAGTTCCACACTTTTTCTCTCATCCCTCTCTGCCAGCTCCCTTTCCACAGGTCTTGTTCACTGTAGGTGAAAATGTGACGTTGGGAGCAGCTGGCTTCCAAAGTGGAGTAAGGCCCGAGAGCAGCCTTGGAGGCCGGGCCGGGGACCTGGGTGTCACTGACCCTGCCAGAGCCCAGCCCCAGTCCCATGCAGAGCTGGTGCAGCTCAGGGAAAAGGAGCCTCCTTTGTCATCTTCAGAGACATTTGTGGGTGAAAAATAGTGAATATTAGGAGGGTGAAAAGAATAAGACTGCTTACAAGCAGGATAAGGGACTTGTGAACAAAAAGTATTTGATGGTGTAAAATAGCATGTCATGATTTATAGACGCAGTTCTTTTTTTTTTTCTTTTCCTCTTTTTTAGATGCCGTTCTTTTGTGGTTGAGTATCAGTGTATGACTGGTCCCGTGCTCACAGAACGGTGAAGGCGTCTCTGCTGGCTGGTTCCCTGATGACAAAAAGCCTTCAATCCTCGGTCCCCGAAGGAAAGCGCCTGCACCAGAGAGAGAGAAACACCCTGA
The DNA here is from genome assembly GCA_004027455.1 of Hydrochoerus hydrochaeris. Classification (NCBI taxonomy): domain Eukaryota; kingdom Metazoa; phylum Chordata; class Mammalia; order Rodentia; family Hydrochaeridae; genus Hydrochoerus; species Hydrochoerus hydrochaeris. The sequence goes on from PVLA01009207.1 coordinate 31,047, forward strand.
ACAAGGTCATCCACCTCTGCAGGGGAACCTGCTCCTCAAGGGCTCATCCCACTGAGTGTAGAAAAGCCTGCCAGCCCCTCCTCACTGAAGAGAACACTGAGAGGTCCCTCACTTTCTGGTCAGTTGCCTGAAGTGTGGCTCTTGCTGCACTGACCCTGCATCCTGACCCTATAACTCGGCTCCACCTCTCTGCCCATGGGCGACTGCAGATAGTGAAACTAAAAGCAGCCTTCATTTTTCTCCTGCACAGTAATATTAGAGCTGGCCAAAAGTGACAAAACAGAGTATTTACTTTGATGTGATTTGGGGGTAACTCACCCACTGCCTGGCTGGCAGCATAGACCCCACAGCCAGCAATAAGTAGGCTGCAGAGATTTATTGGCACAAGGCACTGGCCCAGTTGCTAAACTTTTCCAGGGATGATTTTTCTGTAGGATGTGCTGTTTACTGAGATGCGCCAGGCTTTTGAAAACTATGGAAACCACAGTGTAGAGGTCCACATATGTGGCCTTGGGTAAAATCACACATGGGAACTTTGGCAGGTGTGGAAATTCAAATGAGAGCACAAATATTATCATAATTATCACTTCGTGGGAGGAGTAGCTTCAAGAGATATATTGCATAACATGGTGACTGTATCTAATGACAGTACATTCGGCATATTCTTAGAAAATGTAAAGAGAAAGGGCGTCATGTGTTCTTGCTATAAAAGTGATAACTATCATGTGCAGTAACACATGTGCTAATTAGCTAGTTTTAACCATTTGATGATGTACATATGCTTTATAATACGTTGTGAGTAGCAAACATACATAATGTTACCTGTTGACTTAAAAATAGTAAATCAACTTCTAGAGGTAAAAGCAGAAAACAGTTCATAACTTGTAGCTTTAAAGGTCTTTATGTCCATATTTTAGTTAGGAAGACAAAATTAATGCTGAAAGGTAAGAATAGACCTCTGGAAATTTAGTCACCAGTATTCCTGACTTAGCTCATGTGCCTCATGTGATGTGTTTGCTGGAGCAAATTAGTGTGAAACCAGCAAACTGAACAAGAGTCCTTCTCCCTTCTGATAGAGAAAAGGTTCCGTGAAGGCTCACACTGCTGCCATGAGCCATGTATGGAGTTACAGTGCTGCTGTGACCGACTGGTTTCACTGATGGCAGGCAGTCACTTCAGACCAGGTGCAGGGTCAGCGTCATTGGCCACTTTATGCCAGGTTAAATGGAAAAACTCTCAATAAGAGACTAGTGAAGAGAATGTAAAAATTCATCCCGAAAGATCACACATCATGACCAAGTAGGCATCATCCCAGGGATACAAGCCTGGTTCAACAGATGTGAATCAATAAATGTGATACATCACATAAACAGAAGCAAAAAATCACATGATCATCTCAACAGAGGCTCAATGTCTTTGACAAAATCCAACATCCATTCATAATAAGAAAAAAAAAAACGTTCTGAAGAAAAAAAGGATAAAAAGACCTTAAGTTAACATCACAAAACCATATAGGACAAACCTACTGCTAATATTATATTAAATGGGGAAAAACCTGAAAGTCTGCCTCTAAATACGAGAATGAGACAGGGATGTCTACTACCACCACTGCTGTCCTTCACAGTACTGGAAACACTCACAAGAGGAATTAGGCAAGAAAAAATAAATAACAAGGGTACATAAAGGGAAGAAGTCACACCATCATCATTGGCGTGAGTGACACTCTCCACAGAGGACCTAAACCATTCCACCAAAGACTCCTAGAATTAATAATCAAAATTACTAGTGTAACAAGATACACTATCAACACAAAAAAATCAGTACTCTTCCTGTACACTCATAACGAACTCACCAAGAAAGTATTCAGATACGCAATACCACTTAGGATAAGATCACTTAAATACTTAGGAATTAACTGAACCAAGGAAGTAAAGGATCTCTACAATGAAAAAACCACAGTGCTGTGAAAAAGGAGACTGAAAAGGATATCAGAAAATGGGAAGATGTTCCCTGTGCCTAGATAGAGGGAACCAACATTGCCAAAACTGATGTAAAGGTTTAATGAAATCCTAGTGAAAATGCCAGTAGCATTCGTTACCCAATTAGGAGACACAATCCTAGCATTTATATGGAAGCAGAGGAGCCCATGATAGCAAAAACCATCCTGGGCTACAAAAACAAAGCAGGAAGCACCACATTCCTGACATTGAAGTTATATCACAAAGCTGCAGGAATAAAAAGCAGTTTGGTTCTGGCACTAAAACAGACCCAAGAATCGATGGAACCAAACAGAAGATGCAGAAAAGAGCACAGGCACATCAGCCATCTGATCTTTGACAAAGAGGCCAAACACATAAGCTAAAGGAAAGAGATCCCCTTTCACAAACAGTGCTGGGAAAATTTGTGGAAGACTAGCTCTAAATCCGTATCTCTTACCATGGGATCAATTAAGAAATCAAAGATCTAAGTGCTAAAGCACAAACAATCTGCTGGGAGACAAAACAGACAAAATTCTTGAATAAACAGGCATAGGCAAAGAGTTTCTGAACAGAGTTCCAATTGCACAAGGAATAATACCAGGAATCAGCTAGTGGGAGTGCATCAAATTAAAATGTTTGTGTGTCACAAAGGAAAACACCAATAGCATGAAGAGACCACTTTAAAATGGTAAAAAAAAAAAAAAAGATTTTTTCAGCTACTCCTTGGATAGAGGACTAATATATAAGTTTATAAAGAGTTTAAAAATATAAAACCCCCAAATAAAAAATCCAGCCCCCAAAATTAAGCAACTATAAAGAGTTCACCCTTCTCAGCAGGAGTGAAAATGGCCAATAAATATTTTTTAAAATGCTCAACATCTTTGGCGATTAGAGAAATGCCAACTAGAACAGCACTGACATTCCGTCTTGTTCTAAAAAGCATGGCCATGAACATGAAATCAAATAACAAATGCTGGTGAACCCGAAAGGAAAATGGAACCTTCTGCACTGTGGTGGGACGTAAACTGGTAGGACTTCTCTAGATGTCAGTATGGAGAATCCTCAAAAGACTAAAACTAGAAAGTCCATCCAACCAGTGATTTCCCTTCTGAGTATCTTCTTGAATGATTAAAGACATCATATTACAGACATCTATCCATAGTCATGTATATGGCAGCACAATTCATAATAGCTGAATCTTGGAAACAGTTTGTATGTCCATCAAGAATAAAGCATAAAGAATTCTGCCACAGAGAAAAGTAAATTCATAGGAAAATGGACACACTGTAAGACAGTAATATTAAGTGAAATAAATCAGACATGAAACAGTAAGTATTCTCTTCTATGAGAAAGCCAAAATAAAAACAAATTAAAGAACAACTTTAAAAATGGGTAATAGGGGAGAAGTCAAGATGGCTGTTCAGTGAGCAACAAAATGCAAAGACTATTGGGAGAAACAACTCATATGCCAGAATAAAACACCCTGGAGAGACCCAGACAGAGGGAGACGGATCCTCTTGACACAGGAAGAAATTAAAACGTAAAAAAATTTGTCAAATACTTTGGGACTACAACTGGAACAGCTAAAAATTATAGGACACAGTGTTTTTGCTGTGACCCACCAATTTTGCACTGGCCTGAATTTGCGCCAGCTTGAATCCATGCCGGCCAGCAGAGCCGCCCAAACTCATTCCCACTACCACTCACAGGAACCACAGCAGTGCTGAAGTCGGGGGTTGGTGAGCCCAACGGAGAGCAGAGCTGGCAAAGGGATCTTCATTAATCCACTGTCAGTGCTGGGAATGAGACCCCCCACCATGGGAAGGGCACTACCAAATGGGCAACATGTTGGAATTGGGCAAGAAGAGCCTGAACTGGGAGCAACAGTGACTTCAGTTAGTGGCTTCCTCCCCAGAGCAGATTTGTGGGATTTGCTTGGACTGGGTCGTGCCCCTGGCCAGGACCCAATGAGCCATCCCAAATCGATTCCCTGCACTTAGCACGTACTAACTGGGTCAAGTCCCCTGAAGTTTGGCTGGCCCAGTGGGGAGGGGCAGGCAGGAGAAGGTGGAGGTCCATCGCCAGCGTGCTTTGGAGGAACTGTGGCCGACAGGGAAGGGGGCTGGGACCTGCACTGTACACCTGTGTGGAGGAAGCTGGGACCATGACAGGAGAGAGAGGCAAGAGGAGGCCCCCAACAGAGAACTATAAGAGCACTGATCCAGGAGAGGGTAAAACAAGGTAAACTGAGGGTGGCAAACATGCAACATCAGACATGGCTTCAATGGACATTAAGAGATATCTTTGGAACCTTGTAGATGAGCTCAAAACTGAAATATTAAATCAGGCAAAGCAAGATATGAGTAGAGTAATAAAAGAACTATTCTCAGGAAGCATCTCTCAGGAAGATACAGATGTAAGAAGGGAAGAACACAAAAAAAGGACAGAAACATTCAATAAAGAATATAAAGAAAATATAGAATACATGAAGTAGATTCAAAGAGACTACCAGGAAGTTGAAAACTCCATTGAAAGCTGGCAAAACTCCTCAAAAGAAACTAAGGATAGACTATCAAAACTTGAAGACAAGTTTGCAATGTGTGATCATGAAAGGAATGATCTCTTAAAAATAACAAGGAAACAGGCAGTAACAATACAAAGGCTAGAAGATGACAAGAGAATCTATAATTTAAGAATAAGAAATGTGAATGAAGAAGCAGGAATACAAACAGGTGAATTACAAAGGCTATTCACAGAAATAACTAAGGAAAACTTCCTAAGCATGGGAAAAGAAAATGACATTCAGTTATGTGAGGCATACAGAAATCCAGCCACCCACAACCAAAACAGAGCTACACCCAGACATATAATAATCAAGATACCAAAAATTCAATATAAAAATAAAACATTAAAAACCATCAGAGAAAAGAAACAGATTACCTATAAAGGTAAGCTCATCAGGATCACGGCTGGCTTCTTGACACAGCCCAACAGATCAAGAAGAGCTTGGAGTGAAATATTTCAAGCCCTGAAACAAAATAACCTCCAGCCCAGATTGATGTACCCTGCAAAACTGTCACTAGAAACTAATGGAGAAACAAGATGCTTCCATGACAAAGAGGAACTGGGGGAGTTTGTGACCACCAATCCAACACTACAGAGAATACTGAAGGACATTCTAGAGAGAGAGAAAAAAATACCAGGATTTTAGGAACAGTGGCAGAAAGGCCTCAGTGAGTGGGGCAGGCAGTAGAATGAAGGAGAAAACTAGACAAACAAAGGCAGAAAAATAGCATAGCAGAAATAAGGCAGAGAAGGATTACTTGAAACTCTAACATAGATGGACTTGATACACTATATTGTTAATAGTGCACCAGGATTTAAAACCCACATTACTCACACTACTCTGCTTAGATGCATTATATTCTGTTCCAGTCATTCTACCTGTACTAGATTTGAGGGCACAGACAGTAATCACAAAAATAATAGAATATAGTAGGGTAATCATCCTTAATTTCCTATTAACTTAATCTAAATCTCTGTAAAGCCTACACTGTTTTACCATGATTCATGGTTTGTTAGATCACTGTTTTGTATTGATAGATTTTATTCAAAGTTGTTATGATTGATAGTATCAAGTCTGAGAGTATAGGCAACTGCACTGAAGATAACAAGATTCACTAGAATATCCACTCTGGTTTGATTATTACCTGCCTTTGAAGTTTTATACTGTCTACAATGTTTTATTTTTACTATTATTATGTACTGCTATATTCAATTACACTGCTATATTCAATTATGCCTGATGATATAGACAATTCTATTTAAGATAATAAGAAATAACACAGTAATCATTGTAGATCACCTTGTACTGTGGTTTTATATGACTTTTTGGTTTCATGTTTTTATAGGAATTTGTTAGTTTTGTCTTGTTATGTTTTGTTTTTCCCTCTAATACAGAAAGGATAGAAAAACATGTAAAGACTCATGTATGCATAGCTGTTTACATTCTCACTGTTTGAATATCTACCTTGTATGGTTTAATTTTGTAACTTTAACAACTATTTCTAAGAGGACAATATGTAATTTATTAACTAGTGATTTCTTATTGTTTATCTTTTTTTTTGAAATTCTGTATTATCTCTACCCTTTACATGCTTTTGTTTCTCTTTAAATAAAAAAAAGAAAAAGTTTTTTAAAAAAAATAGGTGATAGGAAACAGGGACATGGAACTTTCACAAAAGTGAAAATGTCCAAGCCATGGAGGGACTGGCGAGAGTGGCAACTGAAGGAATGGAAACAGGACCAAGGTGTGCTACCTACCAGGAGTGACTCTCCATAATGATTCTGTACTGCAAAAATGTGCTAATAAAATAATTAGAAACAAGTAAATAAATAGGCTCCACCCCCTGTCAAGGACAGGTACAAAAGGCAGAGACTGACTGACCCAGGACTGCTTCTGTATTTAGCTCTTTTCTTGCCCAAGCACATTTCCTTCCCTCCCCTCCCCTCCCCTCCCCTCCCCTTCCCCTCCTTTGCCTTTCAATTCCCCAAAAGAACTCTTCTAACCTCCCTCTGGCCCTCTGTACCTGAGTAGCCTTCCTGAACCTGACCCACTGGGCAGTGGGTTGAAAATGTTAGGTATATCGTATTAGCCTGAGTTCTCCAGAATTTTGTAGCAAAACTGCCATTTATCCTTCCCTATAAGTAGCGCCACCCATGGATCCCCAACTGTGTAACTATTACCTATTTGTTCAGTGTCATGAAAGAAAATGAGAGTGCATGACAGGTTCATGACAGTGCATTTGTTACAGTGAGAAAAAAAATGAGTCTCTTAAAAAGAAAACTACAACAATCTTCTAATCATATCCTAAGCTAATAGCAAAACTACATACAGACAGGCAAATTTATATCTCCATAGCTATTGTGTGTTATCATATGCTTCATTACACATTTTATGCATCATTTATGAATTAAATATACGAATAAATGTACAGTTTCAAGAAATCCAACACAAAACACCATGATACATACTGCAATACTGGTGATCAATGGTAATTGATCAATTAAGTTGATTGAAATATTTCAGTTTTATACTGTTAAGCAGAGTGTGTATGTATTCGTTCATAAGGCTTTTTGTTTCAGACAGAGTTTGAATGATAGAACTGAAGAATGAAAGGTTGAATTTTTGTAGAATTATTAATATAAAATGGCACAGCATCTGCGTTCCTAAGGCCACTAAATCAGCAGCTTCATGGAGGTGCATGCACACACATGCATCACTTTACCTGCCATCATTATTTGCGTCCCCAGCTGTCGATTTCCTGTCGTTTCCTATATTTTGCCTTATGTAGGTGGCAAGCACTATTCATGTTTTGTAACTGAGAAAGTGGCGAGACAGTATAACATCCTATAAAGAAGTAAAATCTGTTCAAACTATATTTTTGTGTTTAACTTTCAAAGCACTCTGTTGACAACGACATGTATTTTCTTTAGAGGTTAACAACTTTACAATGTTTGCTTTTCCAAAAAAGTGCTTTTTCATCAGTGTAAACATCTCACAAATGTTCGAGTGAGATCTTGATACTGAAATGTCATAGCTCTCTGCCACTGCATCTGGTTGAGGGCAGACAAGGCTCCTCACTTCTTATAATGTGTGTGGTTATTCATTGTAAAATAGATACCAACTCAAGAAGGGACCTGCCTAGAAAGCCAGTGTCCCAGTTAGAAACCTATTGTATGTCAAGTTTTAAAACATAGAGTGTAGTTTCAGATTACTCTTGCTGTGTTTCCTGACTTCTGTGCTGAGTTGAAGACATGCTTGATCCGTGAGCTAGCACAATTATGTAATTAAAAAAAATTGTGTAAGCAAACCCATGTCTTTCATCTGCCCTAATAAAATGTTCTAGCTGTTTAAACTTTTATTGTATTTTATTTGCTAGACTGAAGCAAAATCTTCCTAAATCCAGCTATAGATGGTATAGACTTGTTTTCTCTGTGGTGCATATCCAGTAGCCTACAAATATATCAACATCATATTGTAATTTGCCTTTATTAAAGTCACTATTTAACAAACTTCTGCAACCAAAGAGCTGATGCAGCCTTGCTAGATGACTTTTCTTCAAGCATTTACATTTCAGTGGGCCGGCTGGGCTCACACATCTCAGTGTGAGCTTGCGGATGTGATGTGGGTCAGGAAAATGCATGTGGGTGTCATGTCCTGCAGATGTAGTTATTGAAGTTGTAAAACTGAGAAAGGACATTCAGAGAGTTTTCTTACTAAATTGAGCATGCCGATGGACTAAGAAATATTTCTGAGGAAAGACTATCAGAATGGGCAGTCCCTAAGTGAGAATGAAAATGAGCAGAGCTAGGAGAGGGAAGGAAACCAGGGGAATTGTTAGATAAGGATGCCAAGAGGAGAGGAATTTTCATGAATGTGTTCAGTATTGATGCCTGTTGATAAGTCAGGGACAACGAGGACTGAAAAGTACATCTGTTGTTGACACAAGAAATGTGCCATGCCTCAAGCTCTGTGGATTTCAGTGGAGTTTGTTGGTATTGTTTGTTGTGTTTGGTAGGTGAGGAGTTGGTGGGTGGGTTATAGAACACCACAGTCGGAGATCTCCAAGGGAGGCTATGCATGTGCTCTGTTGCTTAAGAACTTAGTTAGAGCTGTTTAACTCATGTACATGGCACAGAAGGAGGGTTTCTTATACTTAAGAAGATATTTGTACATCTTTGAATGTGATATAAGTGAACAACACTGAGAAATATAAAAATTTACTGGACAGGCCAGGAGACTTACCTTAGTGGCGTAAGTGCCTGCTTGGCCAGCATGAGATTGAGTATGATACTCCCCAATACAAAACAAACAAACAAACAAAAAAACAAAAACCATTTACAAGAGAGTTGCCTTGTTAGTGCCAGGCTCTGAAGGGGGAAAACGGGGAGGTTATGGCTTTCAAGGTGGTGATTAGCTTTCCCCAGGAGAGTATAACGGTTACTCTTGGCAGTTAACCTGCTTGACTTGAGAGATAACACACACTTCTGGGTGTGCTGGGTGAACCCTGGGGCTGGAGTGTGGGAACAGGATGGGGACTGTGTGAGTATTTGGCCTGAGGTTTCTTCTCCAGATGCTTCCTCTGTTCTCTGCTGCCCCGAAGCCATGAGTTGCTTACATTTCCTTGACCACACCATGGAGCTTCTTCCTTGGAGTCAGAGACCATAGACTAAAACCTGGGAAACCATGAGCCCAAATAAACCTCTCCTGTTTCCAGTTGCAGATGTCAGCTGCTTTTTCCCAGTGGTGAGAGGTCAACCCATACAACAAAATGCTGCTTTCATCACCATAGAAATAAAAGGAGTTCTTCAATATGGATTATACTGCGGGAGTATCTACCTGGTGAGCATTTTGTGTTCATAAAGGTCAGTGAAAGCATCTACGTTTCAGAGGATGGGTCCTCAGGATCAGAGAGGGGAGTTGATCAGGGAAACATCGGAATGCTCACATAATGAGGATAACCTTTGCACACACTCCACCTTTTTCCTACTGAAATCAAGGCTGATTATTAAGCCGGGAACCAGACCATGGCATACTTCAGGGTTAGCTTCCTGCATCAGGATGCAGAAAGGGCCAGGAAAATGAGACCTGAGGATGCTCGGTTGGTGGGAGAGACCACGGCCTCTGACATGAGGAAGACAAAAGAGTTGACACACGCAGCAGAGAGTGGGTAAATGTGCCGGTGAAAATCTCAGGGGGGCCAAAGGGCGAATAACCAACTCCCTGTAAAGGACACTGGGTGGAGATGGCAGCGGTGTGAGATGGCAGGCATCGTTCTGCACAACCCTGCTCCCCAGATTCACGGTGACTGAGCCCTCACCCTTTTCTGAACAACTCCTAAATTAGGCTTTCGCAGAAATACTATGTGATTTTATAGAACAAATGGAATGAGAATACTTCTCACTTAAAAACTCCTCATAACTCTCCACTGCCTTCAAGTCTTCCGAGGAGTTGCTTTATTAACTGGTTATGAAACTCGTTAGATGAGCTGATCTACATTATTTCTCCCAATGCCCTCATGGCCCTTGGTGCCCTGCACAGCATCTCCTCGCAGCCAGCAGGCGAATCCCATGAGCTGGCCCTTCCTGAGCCTGCCTGTCTCAGTTTCACTCATTAACTGAAACCTGGTTACTTTACCAAGTAAAATATCCTTGTTAAGAGAAAAGTCACTTAAACATTAATCTAAAACCTGAATTCATATTTCATGTACATTGATATGTATCTCTCTCTCTCTTACACACACACACACACACACACACAACACCAGAAACCTATGTAAAACACCAAGTTCAGAGAAAGCTTGTTCAAGATTAGTAGCTTGAATCTCAGGATTGATAGTGCTTGAGGATTATTTATTTTAAATTGGATCATATGATTTAACTCTCTCTCTCTCTCTCTCTCCCTCTGTGTGTGTGTGTGTGTGTGTGTGTGTGTGTTTAAATGCCATTTCCTTTTTGGGGCTGGAAAGAGGGAAGCTGTCTGGACTACCGAATGCAGACCTTTAAAGGACCAACCCTTGGGGTGTATCACTAGCTCCTGCCCCGAGCCCAAGCTGCACCACCTCACACAGCTGCTCTCTTCTTCCCAGAGCTCCTTCCTCTCCAGTTACACAGCTACTTGGGTCCTGATGAGAGAATCTCCTTCGCGTACCTGTGCACACACCCTCCCTTCCTTCTGCACGAAGTTTTCCCCATCCTATTATTTGTCTGGAGCAAAGGTTTAAAGAGTGCTTTCCTGGGGAACAGACCTACTGCCCTGGCCAAATCAGCAAGTGCTCCCAGTAGGTGCTAATACATAACCTACAGGGCATCAGGCACGGGTTTCCCTGTTTATCGTCTTTACTCATCTGCAACGCCATGAGACTGGCACTCATCTACAATGCCATGAGACTGGCACTTCCAGGAAAGTCAAGGCTTTTAAATTTCTTTGATGTAATGAAACTTGTCCTTATTTTGTGTAATGATTTTTAGTATAGAAGCCAAGCACCAATGTTCTACATCATGAATGAATAAACGAATTGCTGAAATAGACACAGGACTTTCTCTACTGAATTATAAGACAGTCCCTGAAGGAGTGGAGTTGTGTACCCAGCACTTCCCCAGGGACTTGGCATGTAGGAAATTATCTTTTCCTTCACAGTAAACAAACCAGTGGTAAAGAGATCCAGGCTGCCCGAGGGTTCCAGAGCACGATGCTGACTCTGGCTTTCACCTCCTTGTGCTGCTGGTAGCTGAATTTCCACCTGGACCACAGGACTCACCGTGCTGTGTCCTCTCCAAGCTATGGGTCCAGCTCACACTCACTATATTCAAAAGCAGACACCCTTTCCTCCCCTATTCTTCTTCCTAGAGCACTCTTTCTGTAGTAGGATTATTCTCGAGTGCTCTTACTCGGTAAGGAGTAAAATCATCCACTAAGGTGCATAGTGTAGACACAGAACCTTCTTCCTCCAAATCTTGCAAATGCCATGCATTGCTAAACTCACTGAACTCAGATGTCTTGCTATTTCTCATTGCTCTGCTGTTTTCTGCTGTAGTATCTGTCCCCTAGCCAGGTTGTTGCTACTGTTTCTAATTAAAGTCTTGTAAATAGCTTGTCCTCCTCACTGATCTGCCCTGGTCCACACGGGTCCCATCCTTCTTGCCCGTCACACACACACACACACAAACACACACACACACCAGCTCATTTGCACAGGGGACAGATATAGTTGAAACTCACTTTCCAATTGAAGATACTCCCAAGATTTCTCTTGTGTTTCCCCCTGAACTTCGCACATACACAGATGTTTTACTGAGAGATCACTGAGTGCTTTTGCTGAGACTGTGAAATTGGATTTGAAAAGACACATTGAGGGGGACTGGGCCATCACAGGATGAAGTTCCCTCTGGTGAAGAGTGCATTTTAAAGGGGAGCCTGAGCTCACCATCCTAAAGGAATCACTTCCCTCTTGAAAAGGAAAGGGAAGAAAGTTTCTACCTCTCTAGCGTCCTACAATTAAATAAAACGTAATAAAATGAACTTGTGAAATCTGCTGAAAGTGGTAAAGAACTCGCATGTTTGTCTCATGAATAAGTGATACTACAAAGGTAAGTGGTTTTAGAAAAATAGATTCTATAGGTTTTTTATCACAATATAGAAATCAACAACTGTCTTCTTTTCAAAGATTTTAGTTTGAAGATACTGGAAGTAGGAGGAAATAATTTCAAACTGAAACAAATAATAGAGAAAAGTGAGACTGCTCTAAAAGTTAAAAGAGAAAAATGACCATGGTCCCCTTTTCTTCTGGAGTTTTTACACTGTGGTCACTAGGGAAGTCACATTGTCCTGAAATCCTGCACTTCCAGACTGACAAAGACCTTGGTGGGAAGACAATTACGTCCTCCTGGGAGCCCATCACCAAGTGATAATGAGGTGTGAACACATCCCTCAGAAGCCACAGACACGTCAAAGGGCAATTTAACACCTCTTCAAAAGATGGATGAGAGATGAATTATTCATAACGAGCTCACCAGACTCTGCACAAGGTGGGCTGGAGGGACCGGGTAACCTCACCTGGAAACTGCGGGTCCCTGCCCAAGCAAGGTTGAGGTCTTTGTGGAACAGTTTTATGGTGGGGATGCTCAGAAAATTGTCTCATTTTGACAGATGCCTTATTTTATCTTAGTTTTTTTGTTGTTGGTGGGGAGTGCGTGTGTGTGTGTGTGTGTGTGTGTGTTATATCCAATAAAGCTTTCCTTTTCATAACTAAGACCTAACCCAAACCTTAACCCCTGGCTGACCGTTACCATGGCGACAGCCACTGTCATGAAGATTGCATCTCACTGTTCTGCTGCTAGGTAGCTACTCTGTGGTGGCAGGTAAGACACCCTATGCTGACTGGGGCTGGCAGTTTGGATTTGACGTTTTCAAGGCTGATAGGTCTGATTTTCAAGGAAGCACAGAATTCTTCTTTTCACCCCAGAGACTGGAAGGCAGTCTCTGTGCTGTTCCGTTTCACTTTTTAAGTCTGCCCGTCGCATGGTCTTCCTTCATGATTTCCATATAGAATGTGATACCCGGGCTGAGATTTGGGCTCTTCGCCTCGCAGGTTTCTCTGGGGAAGCCCGTGCTAACTCCAAGCCCAGGGAAGAGCCCGCGGGTCTGTGAGGCAGCTGAGTATTGCAGCTTCTCCAAGAACAGGAAACACATGCACAAGTCTGAGCCAGTCAGCCTACAGAAGTGTTACCCTGGGACCGACCTGATCTAAGCCAATGTTTGTCAGACAACCTTATACAGCCACAATGCTTAAGTTCCCAAGGCAAGTGGAGATCACTTGGAGATAATTACATGAGGTTGTTCATTCACTTCATGGATAGCTCTGTGAAAGGCCATTATTTATGAGTTGAATCCTATTCCCTTATCCCTGCAGATCAGACAGTCATCTTACCCAAGAGCAGGCCCTTTCCGAGCTTGATAAATAGGCAAGAATGGATGTTGAAAGCATACTCACATGGCAGGGAGAACATTCATGACATTTCTCTTTCTGAGATCCAACTTGCATAAAGAAATTTAAAGTGTATATTTGCAATCAAGAGGTTAAAATAGATCTTGTAAAAGTGGGGTTGCTTTTAGAGATGTGCTGCTGTTCCAGCTTCTTTGTGCTGAGAGTGAGACGCCCCCTCCACCCCACCCTGACGCCCGGGGGAGTCAGCCCTAAATTTCAGGTCCATTGGTCTAGGCTTGGTGACATTGCCATATAGATATGTCTTAGCTTTTGTGTGACACCCCGGGCTTATAAAGTGGAGTACTTCTGTGCACAAATGGTAGATGACCAAGTTCCAATCTTCCAATCTGACAAAGTTGCATACGACCTAGTGTTGTTTCCATTTTTATGGTCTTTTCATGTAACCTCGGTATTCAGTAAGCTTCCTGGTAGCTGGATCCAGAGGGCTTGGACCCAGATTCAAGGCCGAGTGAACCCTGGCAGACACACTGAGAAGCATGTGTGCTCCATAATACATGAAACTGAGGTGGTACTTTCCTCTTTTAAGATACCGTTATTATTCTCTAACAAATTTACAATGAGAAAAATAACCAAAATTTGCATTCTCATTAGCAGAGAGGATAAGAATATATGTGGGAAGAAGGGGGCCAAAGGGACAGACAGGTGGGGTGCGGGGGCTCTGGGGAAGCTCGGGCTCCGCAGTGGCTGAGTGGGGAGCTGTCAGTCACCACAGCTCCACCCTCAGCCTGGACCTCACTGTGACTTCGTTCCTCAGGTAACAGTCACTTTCCTTTCCTTAAATCCTAATTCCACACTGAATCACTGTGATAGCCCAAGCTCCGTTTTTGTGCCTGTTTTTCTCATGTTTAACATATTTGTGTGTTTTCCTTAGCTGCAATCGAAGTCCATATAAAGACACCTTGGATTTTAAGGAACACTCATTTCAGCAGGAGATGAAGCAGGGTAAACAGGAAAACACTGACAGTTCAATAAAAAAATAAATGACACGGAATCCCCAGATCCCTGAAAAACAGTTCTTTATTGAGGAAATGTCCATCTCTGAATTTAGAATAGAGAGATATCATGTTGAAGTCTGATAATTTTTCAATTATTTTCTTTTTTATTTTCTGTAGTTTCCCTGGTCTGGCTTTTTCTTCTTGCATGATAGACCTTCAGGTGGTCAGTCAGTGCTCATTTTTATTTAAGGAAGAAAGCACCTATCTGTAAATAGATCTTGGATTTCAAGGTTTGAGTGAAGTGTCCATGTTGGAATTTTAAAACGGTTCCCCTCAATCCTCAGGCTAAGGACTGAGATGCTTGTGAGGAGCGAAAAGGCTGGATCCACCTGGAAACTCAGGTGTCCAGCATGTGATCACCTTTGGCAGTGTGGCCTCTGTCAGCAGACCTGTCACGAGGCCTCAATTAAACCACACGAGAATGTCCACCTAAGAAGAAAAACCCTGAGTAAGCCCTGGATCTTCATCTGCTTTTAGGGTACCTAACATCACTGATTTTAGACGTGACATGGCTGGGTTGTCCCTTCTTGCTTCTCAGCTGAGTGCAGATAACCCTGCCCATACCCTGGGTTTAAGATAGCAGAGGATCCCTTGTGGCCTGGGGACTGAGGGTCACTTAGCCCTCAGACATCTGATGGTGACTAACATGGAAAAAGTCTTGGCCTCTGGATCTGCATATTGTGCCTTGCCTCATTAGGGATTTAACCCTAAGTCAGATGCTACTCAGGTCTGCACACAGACCAGGGACACAGTGACCACCTGGGCATTGTTATCTCCAAGACAATGGTTCAGGGTTAGCTTGGCCTGCTGTCCATTAGAGCTTGTATCAGTCCACTTTCCATTGCTGGGACAAGTAACTGACAAACATGACTTGAGGCAGGAGAGGGCTAGTTTCAGGGTTTCAGAGTTTTGCTCCCAAGATCAGCAGGCTCTGAGATAGCATTGTGTGGAAGAAATGCATGGCAGAGGACAGCTCCATCTCACAGCCAGGCAGCAGAGAGTGGACGAGAGCCTGAGAAGAGAAGACCAGGAGCAGAGAGTGTCCCCACTTTGGTGTTGCCAGGACCCACGCCGAAGAGTGCTTTGCTGATGTCCTAGGTGTGGCTCAAGCCAATCAAGGTGACTGACAAGATGATGAATCATAGAGTCCTGTTCCTAGTCATGGAGGGGCTATGTACCTATTTAGCTGTAGTGACTTGACCAAGCTGGATTGGTGAGTCACCTGGTCTCTCCTCTGCCCATCTTCTTATGTCCATGCTCCAAGGATGTAGTGTGGGTAGTTGCTCCAAGCCCAGGGTTTATTGTGGTTTGCCCTGGGAGCTCTACAATTGCTCTATTGTTTAAGACAATTTCCCGGGGACACATAGTTGCAAAGGTGCATCTAAGTAGAGCAGAACCCTGGGCAGAAGTGGTCTTTGATACCAGTCTTTGAAGCACATCTGATCCCAGAAAGCGTTTCCTTAGTCCTCTTGTGTTGTGGCTCTTCTAGTCCTGCTCAGAGTGGCCAACTTCCCTGTGCTCACAGTTTCAGAAGAACATATTGGCTTCTTCTAAATTAAAACAAGATCTCTGGTAGGTAGGGCCACGCCCTTAGGTGGAATTTCCCAAAGAAGTCATTCACTCCGAGAAGCACAGAGCCTTCTGTTTTTGTAGACATTCCCTCGGAAGACTCACCCAGGACTCTGGGAGGCTGGGGTGGCAGTGTTCTTACATGCTTGGGGTAGAGGAGCTCTGAGCAGGAAGTGGATGGAGGATGACTGCCCCACTTTCCCATCCGTGGTCTCCTGGAATAGAACTTCTCGAGCAGGAGAAGACGGGAGGAGGAATGCTTATGCTGCCCTTTCCTGTAGGAATCCGCGGTCCCAGACTGGAGGCAGAGCTGATGTGAGTCTTCTCTTCAGAGCAGAGCACCCTTCACCCTCACATGGGAAGCAGGCTGAGGGGTGGCCCGAGGGCGATACGCCATCATTTAGTTCCTGCTGGAGCTTAGCAGATTTTCTTCCATAAATGTGATTCCATATCCTACATGCCCTGCGGGTCCCATGCAGAGTTTAAATGGTAGAAGTTCTAAAATAATTTTCAAACACAAGACAATTTCTCTAGGAAGATGGTCTGCACTATTAATGCAGAAGGGATTCCTTTTTCCATTTTTGTTTTCTTTTCCGTGGGATCAGTAATTGCCTCTCAGCTTTCCATGTTGCATTACAACTCATGGTATCACTTCTTGTGTGCTTATTTGCTTAGATATGCAATTCAAGTTATATGTAGTCTTGTTCTACAGCATCAGGCAGGCATGTTTTCTAGTTTAAAATGAATTCTATTATTAAGCACAAACATTCAGGCACATTTAAAAAAAACCCTCAACCTCTTATGCAAGTATCTAAACTTCCAGCTGTTTCTAATATTCTGTAGCACTAATAAACAATTTACTATGAAAATGGGAATCAGAGTCTGCTTGGAATCTAATAAGCTCCATATTTTATTTGTGCATTTTGCTAGTGCTGAAAATTGAATGCTTGCAATTCATCTTTATTGTGGACCACGGGGCAGCAAAATCCATGTTCATGTCTTCTCCTGAATATGAGAGGGGCTTCTTGTGGATCCTAGGTTACAACACGGTGCCTTTTAGGTGTGGACAGTAGACACTCCAGGGCTCCGAAAGGCTCTGGTAGAATTCCACCTCAGCGGAAGTATGTGAGATTTCCTTTGCTATAGTTCCCCAAGTCCAGTAATACCTATCTTCATAATTATTTTTAACATCTGGGAAAAAATATTTTTAAAATTTTCAATTATTTTGGTAACATCAAGAGTGACCCTAACTTTATGAAATTCATCATTACAATTTCCCTGAATATGAGAAACTTATATGTATTTTTGTCCCTGTTCCTACATTTCTGTATCATCTTCAGTTAATTAATGGAATTTAAAATATGTATAATGTAGACTTTTTGATATTACTAGATTTTTTTCCCCTGAAAATCAAATAATTTGAAGTTCTTTGCTGTACTTGCAGTTTTAATTTTTGGTCAGTATTTTGTCTTATGAACTATGTGCTTAGGGTCTTATTAAGGGATTCATCAGCCAGAGAATACAAAGATGCTGTTTGACATTTTTGTTACTATCCTTAGATTTTAGCTTATACAAAACAATATTAAATTCATGAGAATCTTGTCTTTGTGCATTGTAGAAGGTAGATAAAGCACTCATACTGTAGTTTAAAAGGAGTGTGTGTGTGTGTGTGTGTGTGTGTGTGTGTGTGTGTGTTAACATGTGAATCACATGCATGGTTCTGAGAGCAAACAGATCCAAGGCTGAACTGTGTGTTCTGCTCTGACCTCTTCCCATTCCCAGCGTCCTTACTGAGCGTCCTGCAGCTGTCTCCTCGCAGTAGAGCACAGTGTGATATAGGCCAAGTTTATTTTCTTTGTTCTTGTTTTCCAAAATGCGTACAGCTTTTTATAATCTTTTCACCTTCATGTAATCTTTAAGAAAACACGTTTAAATCTTCAAGCAACTATGGTGGCAATTCTGGTGGAGACAGTATTGTAATAATAGAGTAATGTGGACAGTGTTGAAAGTGATGTTTCTGTTCCTACTTTCCTAGCCATGGAGTTGAATATGTACGAAGTTCAATATTCCCTTTATTCTTTAATGGAACTTACAATTTTATTGTAAAAGTCTTCTTCTTCAGAGCAGTCAGTTTTGAGACACTTTCTTTATGATAGCCATTATTTCGCCTCATGGACTATCTCCTGATATAGGCAGACACTGTTAAGCTTTGTAAGCTGATCCTGTGCTCACCAGCTTGCTAAACTCCCTCACTGACTCACACAGATTGCTTTTTGATTCCGTTAAATGTTGCTGAAGGTGATCAGATCACATTCAAATGGAATTGTTTTTCTTCCTTTTTGACCTCTTGCATTTATTCTGTTGTCCTGGCCAGGACAGCAATTCAATCTTGAAAAGTAACACCGAGGAGAAGAGCTCTTTGATCTTGTTTTCAGAAGGCTTGCAGGCTCTGAGGGGTTTTACCCGAGGCCCTTGCTGTAACATTTTGGCAAATACCTTTATGAAGTAAATTTCCTTCTGTTCATATGCTATTGTACTATAATATGCATTGAGTTTATAAGCCCCTTTCCTTGTGTCAACTGAGATAATCATGTAATTCATTTATTTATCACTGTTTTAAATTTCATTCAGTTTCTGATACTAGAATTCCTCTTACATCTTTTGAATAAAATTAAGTATCTATTTTGTAACTCTCTCTTATTTGAAGATATTATAAATAGATTAGCAATTTAAGTTAAAATTCAAAAGTGAAATTAACCTATGATTTTTTTCTTTTTTCTTTTAAAATTCAATATGATTCTAATTTAGGTATCCAGGTATAGGATAAAAATGCATAACTAATTGTTACCTTTCTGTAAAAGGCTATATTTCACAGGGGTTAATGGGCCTTTGTGATTTTGAAAGCAATAACCTTTAAGAAGATACTGTGTGTGAATCACCATTGTAAATGAAGATTTTCACAGTATTAATTGCATAGCAAATTTTTAAATATGTGTTCAAATATATATTGTTTTAATGACAATGCCTATTTCTTTTGTAGTACATAGACTTATAAAGTTTTAAATTTTTTTTCTGAATATCCTGACTTCTTTCTAAATTACTTCCCTATTATGCCATTTTCAAAAATATTTTGATACTTTTTAGCTTGGTCTATTTTGTTTCCACTTTTGATCAGATATTAAGCCCCTTTTTTCTCTCATTTTCTTTGTGTTTTTGTTTCATTCTTTGGGTGCATTATACAGTGTCCCCCCTAGTTTTCATGATGGATGACTTGCTCATTTTTTTCCACTTAATTTTTTATTAGTACTTGATTACTTGTGGGAAGTTGGTACATGTGCATAGTAGATAGTGACTTTTTTTTTTTTTGGATCCTGTTTCTAACTCTCATTACCTCCATTTCTTGATCCTCTTCCCTTTTTGGAAAAAAAAAACAACTGTCACCCTGTTTTCTATGATCTTCCATTTATTTGACTCTTTCATTTACATTTTTGACTTCTCATACAAGAGAAATCAGATGATATTAAATTTGAATGTCTGATTTATTTCACTTAACATCATAACCTAAGTAGGTCCACTTTCCGACAGCTGACTCTGTCTTCTTTGTTTTTGGCTGAGGAGTGTTTCACTGCTGTTTACTGCACGCAGTCACCACATTTTCTTTAATTATCTATCCATCGAGGGAGGTGTAGGCCATGTCCACGATCTAGCTACTACGAGTTGTGCTGCTGGAGACGTGGGTGTGTGCGGATCACCGTAGTCCGATGTCTTTGAATCTTTCAAGCAGATACGTTGAAGGGGACTAGTAGGGTTGAATAGAATTTATCTTTTGACAAGTGTATGTAAAGTTACCTGTTTCTTTTCAAATTCTTCTTTGAACTCCACTGCACAGTGACCATGTTCCAGCTTTAGGAACATCACAAGTTTTCTTATGATGTCTTTCTTATGGCGAGGGTCGCCAAATAGTGTGTAATTTGGTCTTTAGACTAATGACTTTTAAAGTTCTCCTTCACTATGAATTTCAGTTGACAGAATATATTCCAACTGCTGATGATTCACTAGGGTTAGGGAAATCTTTGGCTGCTTAACATGTTATTATACTTGTCAATGTTCTATATACCACAAAATAATACTATAGTTAAACCTTGGGTCACGAGTAATTTGGTCTGCAAGTGTTCCACAAGACAAGCAAACATGTTTAATGTTTTTTTTTCTTCCAGGAATTGAACTCAGGACCTTGCACTTGGCAAGCAGGCAGTTCTGCCTCTGAACGGTATCCTCCGCCCTCTAATGATTTTAACTTGGTAAACAAGTGATGTCTTGGTGTGAGTGGTATGGGGTGCCAACTGGCACAAGATCACAGCTGAGCCAACTGTTCTCCCTCTCACGCTGTAGAATCACCTCCCACCAGCATGAGGTTATGGGAGAGAACTACTGTGCAGAGGAGGAGAAAAGGCAGAGGAGCCTCTCACCTCCCTCCCTTCAAATGAGATTGGGGAGTTGTATAAAATGGAAAGCCGTGAAGGTTTCCAAAGATCAGTGGATGCAACTTACTATTCTTTATATTTTATATTTGCTTTACATATTTTGCATTGTACTCCAGTATTGTAAACAATTTTATATGAATGTTTTTGGGTTGTGGAGCAAAGGGTCTGGGTTTCCATTATTTCTTAAGGGGAAATTTGCTTTGATATACACCTGCTTTGCATTATGAACGCATTTGCTCACAAACTACTGTTTTGTAGTATTTGGTACTAAATTGAAAAGAATATGCATCTATAAACATGTATGCATATCGGTATGTACATGCACATACTTACATTTATACGTGTAGTCATACACACGTGTATCATTAAGTTCATTGCTCAAGTCTTGCATGCTTGTTTATGTTTTCTCTTTGTCTGGCTGCTCTATCCATATCCCAGTGAGTATTTTAGGAGGTTTCAATGCTCGTCTCCAGTCCAGTTTTCTCTCTCTTCGGGAAGAAGACCAAGTCCTCTACTCTTCCTCTCTGCCTCAGCCAGCTGCTGCCTTTGCCCTTCGGCACCCATGTTTATGTGTAGTCATCCTGGGAAGCAAGACTGCTCCAGTAAGCATTCCAGTGACATTTCCAAAATATCTGCCAGAGTTTTATGCTTCCCTGACCTGATATTCATGGAAGCCACTTCATAAACAGCTTTGACGTTTGATTTTTATGAAGTGGAAGGCTACTTTAGGAACTACTTTCTGTGACCAATGTAAATATGTTTCTTCATTCTTCCCTGTAAAACAATAAATTTTAATTCCCTTAAAACCTGATCAACTTGTATACACATTACCCACACACCACACACCCCCTCACACACAATTAGCATCTTTTTCCTTTCTCTTCCATCTTATCTAAAAAGGGGTTCTTTCAAAATTCTCTGTTGTTTTTCTCTGTTACAAAGTTAGCTGAAATCATCTGCTTAGCAGGTGTTGGGTCTGACTTCAGACTCTGCTCTCATTGTTGTTCTGTTTTCAGGAGAGCATTATTCTGATACCCTTTATTTGCATAGGTTTTCCCCATATCATCCCAGGATGACTCTTCCTTCCCAGTGAAAAGGGTGTGGTTGCCTCCAGTATCAAGCACAGTCTGTGATGCTACTCAAAATTCATGCAGCACTGGCTGGTGGCTTGAGGTGGGTCCACCCCCGGCCACACCTCTCTTCCAGCAGAACTCAGACGGAGCCTACCCCAAGAACCTTGGCTTTCCCCTCCCTTGCTGCTGCCCCCAGTCTGCTGTGGCCTTTCCAGGCTTCTGTTTTGCTGGGCATTCCCACATACAGGAGGAACCACCACGCAAGGCTCACCACACTCTACAGGGGCGTGCATGCAAAGCGCGGGTGACCTAGGGGTTTCCTGCTCCTCCACAGCCTGGATCCCCATGGTGAGGAGCACCTTCCACGGAGCAGTGGTTTCCAGAGTACCAGAGCCCCTGTGAGAGCAGCCAAGCTTGGGAACGTCATCTGTGCAGTAGAAACTCCATCGCTGGTGCTGTACTGAGAGCAACGAGTGGCAAAGTGGAGGGTGAGATGCAGGAGGGCTGCACATCTGCTCCAGAAGTAGGCAGAGGGCATAGGGCCACCTCCTGAGGAGGCGGCCCCTGGACAGAGCAGATATGAAAGACACGATACTGGAAAAGCCAGTCGGGCCCATGAGCAAGCAGCAATCTCAGGGCAAGGGGCGTTTTCTTTTGCAAGAGACATTAGTTTGGCACAAATCATCACAACCTACTGAGGATTTTTATTTCAGCAGCAAGAAAGAGAATGCGCACTTTCCCCGCATTACGGCGGTCAGTGCCCTTGTGTGGGTGTGGTGTGCTGCGATGTCTCCTTAAGGCCCAAGGGTTGGGCAGGAGGTAACTCTTCATCTCAGTGCGAAGGCAGGAGCAGAAAGACCCCTGATGGGAGAGGAGGAGGAATGCCTTTGAGTGTACAGTGGGTTTTAGTAAGTGGAAAAAACCCAGGGCTCTCACTGGGAACCACGGTGAGCTCCTGCAGGGAAATCTCAAGAGATCACGTTTCGCTATTTATACAATTACAAGAGTTCCTGTGACTTATCTAAAAAAGTTTAGAAAAAAGATTGAGAAGACAAGAAGAATAGAAAATGGTGTTTGGCATTTTACCATCGGGAGAAGCACACGCCTATATCCTTAGTCAGTCTTTAAGTAAGAATCTAAATTTAGAGCTTCCTTTCCAAGTTTTAACTGAGAGTCCATAAAAGCTTTATTTAAAATCAGAATATCTACTGAGATCAAGTTTTGACAGATATGTAACTTTTTCACAGCAAAGACTCGCAGTTGTTTCTCACTGTAGCTCCAGTACCCTGAGGACTGATTACTCAAATAGCAATGCAGTAATAATACACAAATGGATGTAGCCATGTACTCCTAGGAATAAAACTGTGCATAGCAGGAAAAAGTGGAGAAGAATATGACTTTTTTTGTTTTATTTCATTTGACTTCATGTTTTGCCAGGAAAATCTTAATATCCTCTTATTATTTGCTGATGTTTTAATTTTTTTAAATGGCACTGGTGAGACTGTAATTAGATTGAAAATGTGAACTGTGTCTCGTGTCTCATGGCTCCCATAAGGCACAGGGATTAAGGTTTCTTTACGTCTGGGTACCTTGGTGTGAAGCTTCTGTCCAGACTCCTGCTGGGAGCTGGGAGTATCCAGTGGTGCTTCATTTCCTGGCTGCTTCTCTGCTGTTTTTACTGAGGCCCTGCCGTTACACGCATTCCTCTTGAGATGGAAACAAATGATAAATAGGGATGCTGCGATAAAGCTGAAGATCCCACACATTGCTCTTAATTTTAATTTTCTGTGAAGTACTATTTTATATTTCTCCATTTTAAAAGAAAGTGTGCAATTTATAGGTGTGCTGCATTTTGGTACAGCGTATTTGCCTTTGACATTGAGCCCCATTATGACTTATGAGACCTCACGCTCATAAAATAAGAATAAAACCATGAGTGCGCTGAGAAGAATTCCTCTTTTGCGTCCCGAGATTTATATCCAGTGCCCTAAGGGCTCTTGCATGGACCAGTGGCTGAACTTAGGCTCCTGACAAATGTCCTCCCTTCTGGAAAGGGAGAGTGGAGGAGGACGCATGGCAGGGGGAGCAACCAAATCTCCTGGGTTCTTTGGGAGACCCAGTCTGAGCCCTGATTTCCTCTTCTCTAAAACACAGCAGTCAAATTCGATGGCTGTTGAGCTCTGTTCTTGCTCCATATTTCTGAGCTTCTCCTTAACATTTCCTGATTCCACTGTTAACCACAGGGAGCAAATCTCTGTGAGCTGGTGTTGCCAAGATCCTACACAGGACCTAAGTGCATCAGAAATCGGTTTCTCTGAGGTAAGGAAGACGGAAGACGAGCTCAGATCAAAGCAAGTGTGACGGAGGTTCCACACAAGCGGACGCGCTTGGCTCTTACTTACTACGCCTGCAGCTATACAGGGTGGTGCAGCAGTCGGAGGAGACTCTGAGCAGTATTAGCACGAGTTTAGCTAAGTGTTAGGCTTTTGTGATGTGAATTCTAAGAGCTGAGGTGGAAAAGAAATCAGGAAAGCAGTAATTATTAGTATTTTGTTTTTATTTTATGAAAAATAAAATATTTTTAGTCAAATAATAATACCAATAGTTATTACAGTGTGTATCATTATCTTCAAAAGAGTCAGTACAAGACATAAACCAGAAAGATTCTTACAGAAAAGAAACAGATAATAATGCAAACTTTGTTTTCAATGAACTAAGATGAACTTTTTGTATAAATGAAACACATTAGCATATATATTGAAAATTTTTATTTTAACAAGAAGAGTTCAGTACCTGAAATATACATTTATTCATTTATTTAGGTACAGGATAATTCCAAACTACAGAATGAGTAATTGTAAGCACCACCTAGAGTTTCTATAATGGGAATCTGTAAGGGACTAACTTAAATCTCACAAAGTATGCAATAAATTCAAGATATTAAGCCGTAGAGGAGGCCTCGGAAGACAAGACTGGTGGTGATTGCTCAGGACAGGGGGTTACTGCAACTGCCAGTGATGACTGCTATGTGCAGAACCGAGACTTAGACAATGAAGATATGTGATATGTGTGTATGATAATCACTCTATGTATTATACATGCATTAGCTGATTTCACTCGCACCAGATGGATTAACTGCTCTAACCTCAGCTGCAAGATGAGAATACTGTGCCTCCCGGGGCCCCAAGCCCTGCTGATTAGCACTTTCTGCTCCTTGACATATAGAAGGTCACTAGGAGACACAGAAGGTATGTGACCAGCAGCTAGAAAAAATGCACCTGTTATCACCTCTGCTGTCACACTCTGTGTCCTACAGAGCAAACTAAGTGTGTTTAAGACCACAACAATGTTCTTGCTAGACACATAGGCACACATATACACACACAAACCACAAGTGTGCACTATTCTTTTAACATTAATACAATTTCATAGACAATTCATTGGTACTTTAAGAAGTCTCTGGAGAAGTTGACCAGCATCTTGAGTTTTCTAGAAGCTGAGTGTCTGAGATTTAAATTAATCCTCTGGAGTCGAGCTGATTCACACCTCTGCTTCCCAGCCACAAGGCCACAGTTCTCTGTGAGAGTGCAGATGAAAAGGGATTTGGAGGGAAAGAGAATCTGGTTGCACAGGCTCTGTTCATTTACTCTGCTAACCACAAGGCAGCAGGGATTTTCCAGGAGCTTCCGTGACTTTGTAGTTCCTGCCAATGTAGATGCCAGGCTGACCTAGGATGTGATGCTGATGACTCGATCGACATTCAGAACCTAAGACTTTTTTGTTAGCCAGTCTTTAGAGTTCAAAGATGGCATTTTTAAATTGCCCTGGAGCACCCCGGAAATATGGACAGGGTGACCTACTGTGTGACTACTGTGAAAAAACAGATCTTCCGCTATGGAAAGGGGGTGGCGTTCCCGGAGTTCCCCAGGCAGGGTGGAATTCAGAATCAGGGTCTGACTGATCCTCTTGGTTTGCATCTGGGTAGAATCAGATGGAACCATCTCCACCAATCTGTTAGACACCAACAGCTGGTGCAAGATATCCTGTCATGTGGTTAACCAGGAAAAACATCTAAAAAAAGAAGTAAGGAAATGAAATGAATGCATTAAAATAGCTTTATCTCTGAGAAAGAACAATTTAAGCCAGTCATCATAGATAAGTGTGCATTTAGCATTCAATTCAAATGGCATGGACGAACTTAAATAATTTAAACTGAATTCAATTTTCTAATTCTGTTCCAGTGCACAGTCGGGCATCACCTGCCATCTATACTGACTAGCCAGACAGGAAAAGTCAAGGTCTCAATAAAAATCCAGTCTTCCTATTTTTCACCTCCATACAGATAGTGCCCAAGTCTCTGGAATCACAGCGGAGTGAGGTGACCTTCTGGACCAGTTGCACGGGGACTGCATGGGGGTGACCACATGACCTCTCAGGGTGAGCTTCATGGGCACTTGGGTTCTGGCTACACGAGAAATGACAAAGGAGGACACAGTCAGTTCTAGAATAATCAGGATTTAAGGGCAATTTTGGAGAGTCAGATGTGACAGAAACCTTTCAACTTGATGTGCTTTTCCTTAGGCAAATGAAGGCAATTTTGAGGTAAAACATCAGTGAAGCACTGAAATGGAGAGTTGTCAGGAGCGGGAGGCAAGTCAGGGTGATGTAAAATTCACCCAGAGGGTGAGACTGCTGTCCACGTGAAGCAGAGGCGGGCATCGGAACAGCTTGCTGGCTCTTTGGTTCCCTCGTTGACTTGCAGTGCACTCGTCCTGTGGTCATGGTTATCCTTGTGAGGGTGAAGGGCTGATCCTGTTTCCGTCTATGTTAATCCTGGCCGATCACATCATAGAATTTACATGCTGTCTCTGGTATCATATTTATGTTTCCCCGACTGACTGAGAAAGAGAATATGAATCATAGTATGGAAATGGCATCTCACGCCAGTGGTTTACCTGGGTGATTAGCCATGCTAAGTTTTTATTTTTACATAGGATTAGGAAAGTAAAGTTAGCATCACCTCCTCTTATCTATCTGAGCATACTACTGTACTGGAGCAATGCTCTCTAACACTCAATATAAAGAAAATATTGAAACTTTTTATACTTATCCACAAGCTCACCCTTAACAAAGTATATTAAGTATATTAAAAATGAGAATCAGAAAATAGGTAACGGTTGTTCTGTATCTTATTTGCTCAAATCATTTGTAATGTTCAAGAATTATATCGGTAGGGACTGACACTTTAGGATATAGTTTACACTTTCTAACACTTTAAAGGAGTTCATTAGCTGGGGTTATAGCTGAGCAGCACAGTGCCTGCCTGGCAAGCGTGAGGTCATGAGTTCGATTCCCAGGACAAAAAGAGAGAAGAGTTCATCATGTCTGTGAGTCATAGCTATTAACAAACTTCTAGTTAATGAATGGATGGTGAATGAAGTAATGAACAATAGCTGACATCTTAAGTTTTTCAAAATGAAATTGGCAGAAGTCCGAAAGAGAATGTCATAAGAAACGTTAGTGAGCCATATTGACAACTCTGTTTAGGGTAGTTACTTACATAATCTGCAATGCTAACTTCGCTGTCTTTTCATCATACGCCAGTATGTGGTGTCCCAGAGCTCAGGACAAGGCGTTGCTCCTTGGCTCCTCACTGTGCCCTGTCAGTGCCCCTCCTATTCCTCTTTCTCATCATTGGGATAAAATACTTGACAATTGCAGCTTAAAAGAGGAACAGCCTAACTTGGCTTAGGGTTTCAGAGCGTTCACTCTGTGGTCGTCAGACTTGAAAGTAGAAACTGGTGGTGGGAAGATGTGGAAGAGGACAGCTGCGCAACACAGGGAAACCCAGCTGGAGAGAGAGAAGCGAGGAGCTGGTGACCAGGACGCGCCACTGTCCGTCACTCCACAGTGGGCCGCTTCCCTCAAACCGGCTCAGCAGCATGTTAAGTTACAAGGTCGTCAGTGAATTAACTCACTGACGACTCTAGGGCCCCATGATCCAGTCATCTTCAAAAGCCCCACCTCCTAACCCATGAAATTTTGGGGAATACTTTAATCCAAACCATAACAGCCCCAAACTCCAATCCTCCTACAAGGTAGAGAGTACAGTAGCAGCAGGAAGGAGATGAATAAAGAGACCACAGTGGTAGACTGACTTTTAAACTTAATCTCTCTTTTAGTTTTTCTTTATTATATTTTCATTTTTTTCCTCTTTCTCTTTGCTTATTCTCTTTTTGAAAATTTATTTTCTCAGAAACTCAGAGATTGAGGTGCATCTGACTGACATCAAGATGAGCCAAACGCATATTTCTTATTTCTCTGAATTACATATCTGCTATACTCATCAAAGTCACACATTCTTTTGTAAAATCTGTAGTTTATCATGGACCATTAATCAGCCAGCATTGGTATTCAGAAGGACTAAGTTTATTGCATTTAGGAAGAATAAGGTTATATGATTGATAATATCCAGTTAAAGCATAGTCAATTAAAGCATACCACAAATTTCATAAAGTTAAATATATATTCAGCTGTACTGTTAATATGTGTGTGCAGAATAGCCTTAGATAGGTGCATTTTCCTTTCTAGAATGAGAGAAATGCTAAAGCCATGTGAGGGGGTCCAGAGGAGTCTGATGGCGGCCATCTTAGCTGTAGCCGCCATTTTGTCTTTTGCCCACCAGGTGATGCTGGGGGGCATCACAAACCTGTAAGGTAAAGTTGTTAAGACAGCTAGATGAACAAGTGTGTGTGCTGGCCACTGACATCCAATCTGATTCCTAATTATGTGCTATAAACCAATAGTCTGTGAGAAAGCCCTGGTACGTAGCTTAAGATGGATGAGGTGATTCTCCAGTCTTACCATGGCCCCAGATAGGCTTTTTCTGTGAACCTCTGACAGCTTCCCTCAGTGCACCCTCTGAGTTGCTTGCCTCTTGTTGCATCTCTTGGCACTGTCCAGATTTGGCAGGTGGTTCTCTTGTATTTCTTTTTTCCCAAAACATAATCATAAATGCTCCACAGTTTAACTTATTATAATTTGCCATTACATGGATAGCAGGAGCTGATTCCTCCAGGTGCACAAAAGATGCTTTTAGAGCTTGTGTTTATTGGGACTATGAGACTGGATTCTGAGTGCAAGAGTAAGGTACAAATGAGTGAGTGTTTGTGGCCTATAGAAATCACTTGTTTGTGTTTACCTTGCAAGTGAGTACTAGATGAAGAAACAGACTTTCTGGAGTGGGTTTGGGGCAATTAAACATTTAAGGTATTCTAAAGAACCCCCAAAGTGGGCCAATCAGCAGTGGAAAGTGGGGAAGGAGAGAATGCTTAGTTTGTTGAGTGGAACATTGCATCTTGCAGGATGAAGAGAAGGTGTTTAGGGGAGGGGATAAATTGTGAGGGGGAAACCTTGGCGAAGGCCACCACGAAGAGCCCTGGAGATGGCCCTGGCCTTGGCCCTGTGGGGTCTGTGGTGGCCTGCTGACCTGGACAGGAGCTCATGAGTGGAAGCTGGCAAGGCTGAACGCAAAGAAGGGGGGCGTGTGAGTGAGAGGAATTTGAGACCGTGGGCACAGGCAGGTTTCCTTAGATTTTCTGTTGTGGAGGGATGAGCAAAGGAAGACAAAGAACAAAAGTAGATTTTATGGTTAAATTAAATATTGTTTAAGAGAGCAGAGATTACTGCATATTGGCTTCCTGATGGAAATGACCTGCTAAGAGAGGAGATGATGATCCAAGAGATAAGGAAATTGCCGGAGTGAATTACTTGAGTTGCACCAGAGGATCTTACCCAGAGCACAAATGGAAGTATTGACTTTCCCTGCCAATTACAGGGCGGTACATCTGACTCTGGGGGTTTGAGGTGCTTAACATGAGTGAGTTTCCTGAGAAGACAAACTGCCTCTGTTATTCGCAGAGATTATAAGATTCGGTCGGGAAATCCTTCTAAAGGTGACTATGGGTTCTGTTGTCTAATTTGTCTTTATTCTTAAATGACTCAGGATCCCCAGTATGAGTGTAATGTAGTATGCATTATGCAGAGAGTACACTGATGACTTATTTTTTCTCTTCAAGTTATCTTACTAATAAATCCTAGGCATTGTTTTGCCCTCATGGATTCAAGAAATTGTATCCATGGAGGAAATGCTTTCGTTAGTGGAGTTAGGAGTAGAAGCCACCCAGTCCTTACAGCACAGGAATTTCGATGTAAAGAATAGGTCACTTCTTCCTGAAGAGTAGATGCCAGGAGGAGATGGGACAGAGTACAGGAAGACCATGTGAAGCCAGCTGAGCAGGGAGCCTCCCCAGGGCAGGGCTGGACCCTGAGTCTGCACTCTGAATGAGCAGATCTGTTTACATTGTTTCACAAATCCCTTGCTGAGTCCCCCAAACACTTTGACCCAAGAGGCAGAGTTGCTAATCTGGCTGCCATTCTAGAGCTCAGGTGGGCTGAGGCTGGTTGCTTGGAATAGTGGGTGGGGAGAGGCCAGGGGAAACTCTCAGCCAGGAGAAAGAGGCTGGGTGTGGGAAGCAGGGCTCAGCTGGCTTCCTCAGAGTTGTCTGCAACAGGGGCGGGCTGGGCTGGGCTGGCCACAGGGAAGGTGGAAGCCAAGGGCTTGGGGAGCTGCTTGCCTCCATTTCCCACGTCAGTGTCCACCATGGGCCAAGAATACTCGTCGCCTGCAGCTCCAGACTGGCCTCTGGAGTGTCCAGAAGGACCTGGAGACACTCAAGCCCCTGACAGCTGGGCACTGGCACTAGATTTATTTTTAGTTTCCTCTTTGATGTCATATTTTTCTGAACATACAGTGTAGGAGCTGAGGTTTGTCACACTGATTCTAAACTTTTTGGTCTAATAAATATTTTTGAAAGTTTTCAAAGCTGGGACATTTTATTATATTACCCAGTAAAGGAATTCTTCCATAATGATTTTATTGCACACAAATTCACCATTTAAGCAGGTCCTCTGTGCAAAAAAACATAAACTATGCCAGGAAGAGAAAATATGAAATACGTGTTAGCAACTCCATCATAGACAAATCATTCTGATGATAATGGGACAGGACCTGGAGGTCAGGGTCATGATGGCATCTGTTTAATAATTATTTCCTCTAAACTGGAAGGTGAGTAATACATTTCATGTGTTAAGGATGGAATGCAATACATTAACTTCTGATATATTGCATATATTTTCTCCATTTCCCAGATTTACAAGCTCAGGAGAAGCACAGAACTGAGATGAAAAAGTTGAATACTTGAGAAAAAAATAGATAAGTGATAGGTAATATTCTAGACAAAGTAGGACACAAAGCCCCTTAGAAATATATTATTTCTTCTGAATTGTGAAAACTCAACAAGATAAAGACAAATTTCTGAGTCTGCCCATACTATTTCTTTTTGTTTGTTTGTTTTGTGAGTGGAAATTCCTTTATTACACAAAACACCAAAACTACAAAACCAAGAAACATTCATATGTACTAAGCTATACAATAGGGCAGCAGTGAAAATGTTTATTTGCCTAGAGGTTAAAATACCTCCTCTGAAGACATGCGGTTTGTCACAGGACAGCAATGCAGAATTCGCAGCGTGTGGTAGCAGCAGGGTCTGCTCTTCTGGCTCTGCTATTTCATTTTTCAAAGCAGGTGTGAGAGAGCGGAGCACGTGTGTGTGAGTGTGCAGACCACCGCCTTTTCACTGACGCACTGAGACCATTATGAGACTCCAAGCTGGGCGTGGGATTATCTCGCTTGCTACGGTTCCTCTGCTGTGTACATCCATACCCATTTTGTTTCTTCAAATGCATTGAGAAGTTTATTTCCAGTTTTTAAACAACGTCAACATCAAGATGTTCTAGCTGCAGTCTCCACTTTGAAACATCCACTGAAGTTTGCTAAATCCTGCAGCAATACTTGAACAGCTCTAGCTTTTGCTCCGTTCTCACTCTCTCCCTGGGTGCGAACTCCTCTGTAATTACTTTTTGCTATCAAGGGACCTATAAAACCAAAGACATTGTTGCTTATTTCAGGCATTGTTTGGGTGCATTGGCATTCTTTGTGGTGTTAAAAATATTCTCCCTCTCCGCAGAGAAAAATAATTTGGCTGACACAAGCAGTTAGTCATTATGATTTTCTAGAGGATTTTTAAAGTTCCAGAATTTTACCCTGTGTTTGATTATGATGAGCTGGAAAAATAAGGGCGGGCTGTATCTGCATTTCTCTAGTCCTTCCCTTCAACCTGCTGGCATGACCTGAGTGAGAGGTGGCACCATTCTGCACTCAGATGAGGTGAATGTATGAACTTCATAGAAAAAAAAATCCGAAGATTGAACCAGGTGTTGGTAATAGGTTGAAAATTCTACTTTTGTTGTGGAAGTGAACAGATATATACCTAAAATTTTTTGTGCTGTTGGGTCAGAATACAATTTTGCAAGAAGAGTTTTGACTCTGATGCTTCTCTGAAAAATGTGGAATAGTTGCTAACCTACACAATAAAAGTATTTTTCTGAAGCCAGAAATAAAATGTACAAAAACTATTTTATCAAAATGTCTCCCAACTAAAAACTGAACTTATTGATTTAAAATACACTTTTCTTTGATGGACTCAGTGTGTTGTACTCCTCTTTTGAAATAATTGGAGACTTACAGAAAGTAATCAACTGTAATTTGGAGTTCAAATAAATATTTAACCTAGCTTTGCGAATGTCAAATATTTCAATTTTTAAAAATTTTATTTTAAAGAGAATAAAACCAAGCAGAATGAAACAGAATCAAAAAGCCAATCAAAACAAACTAGTGTAAGCTACACAGGACTTCAAAACAATATGAAATCAGCAGTAGTTACCATAGTGTCTCTTGTTTTCTTCAAAATAGTTGCAGATACCTTCAGACATAGTAAAAATCAAACAAAACAGAACAGAAGAGAACCAATAAAAACAAAATATAAATGCAATAAAGGACTTCAAAACAAGACAATAGTAAATCCCAAATGGCTCCATAATATATCTTGTTATCTTTAAGACAGCTGCCCATGCCATTGGATATAAAAGCAAACAAAACAAAACAGAACAGAACCCAACCCAACAGAATGATGAAAATGATACAGGACTTCAAAACAAGATAGTAGAGAATTAACAATGGCTATTGGTTAAACTACATTTCATCTGAATAGCTGTCCTCACAGTCTGTGCTTCCCTGGATCAACCTGTCGCTTACCCAGGGACAGAGGGGTGCTGGCTCTTCTTTGTTCCCAACCCACTTGCTGGAAGGGGCTGGGGTCTGGCTGACCCCCAGTGGCCCATGCATGCCACTGATTTCCAGGGAGGGCTTACTTCTTGGTGATTCTTGCTCTCTTCCCTCACAGTCCACCAAATATTTGAAATGATCATAAAACCATGATTAAAAATCAAAAGTTGATATTGTTATGATTTAGCCATGTTTTGCTCTAATCTTTGTTTTCTGCTCCAGGATCCAAGTTAAGATCCCACATTACACACCTGGAAATGTCTTATCCAAATCTCCTCAAATCAGTGACACCCTCTTTACTCTCCTTTCTCTCACACCATCCCTAATTGTCACTCCCCTCTGCCTTCTCCTTTTGTGGGCAGCTATGTTGGGCTTGGGGGATCTTTTATGGCTTTTATGCTTTGAAGGCCACTGATCATTTATCCTGTGGGATGTCTTTTAGTCTAATTTTGTGTGGTGCTTACTAATGTCAGGAATTTTGCACTTTTGTCAAGAGAATCAGGACAGAGACCTCTCTCTCTCTCTCTCTCTCTCTCTCTCTCTCTCTCTCTCTCTCAGCACGGTCTCAAGGTGCATCATGTGAACGTATCTTCTGACTGCTTATATCCTTTGGCTAAGGTGCTGCTTTATGCCATTTCTTAGGAGAAATACCTACAGAGTCTAAAAATATGTTTCCCATATTCAAATGTTTGCCTAATGATATTAGCATCCAATAATCTATCACCTTTGAAACAATTATTACAATTTTTCCAAAGGGATTTTCTAATTGTCTAATACTTGATAAACATGATCTGATCTTTTAATTTACATTTTAAAGAGATGCATGTTTATTTATTCTATTTCTGGATTAAAGTTCAGTACTTCTGTAATTTAACATGTTACTCATTGTTTCCCTCCAGTTTTGTGTACTTGAAGCTCTTTCCAACATATAGCCTGATTTTCTTCCCATATACTTCTGCAGTTTTTTGGTCAATTTCTCACTCTATGGCACTGTAAGATATTCCATAGTCATTTGGATCATAATTGATCCATTAGAAATTCATGCCTGATGCTATTCTGTGACTGTATCTGATGCTTTTCTTGCAAATGTCTTGATGTTTTCACATAAAATTTGAAATGAAAGTTAAATTGCTTTTAAATTTTTCTCCTCTCTAAACTTTGTAATAACTAGAATGCTAGAAACTTATTTTGTCTTGCCAATAACTTTGACTGCTATTAAAGTCATTTGTCTTAATAATAACATTAAGATTATTATTAAATTTAGCTCAAGGCTATGAATGTATTTAGGCAGCCAAGCCAGGGAATAAGACTTCCTTGTCTTACCTAGCAAGTAATAAACAAAGTAAAATTGCTAATTTTCCCAGGTTCCAAGATCAGAAAGTCCTTAGGAAAGTTGATGAAACTGGTCATTCACCCCCTCACACTCGCAGAGCTGATTGAGCCATTGAATGGGGCTCACAGAGAAGGAAAGAAGACCTCTGATCTCAGAAAGATGGAGCCGTATGCAGAACATAGCGACTGGATTCTCATAAAATGTGATCCTAAGCTCTAAGGTTAGCAATTACAACTAGAAGCGGAAAATCCACTCTGATGTCATTTATAATCACATCAGCATGATACACTGAGGGATTGGGCACTACGGGTCCAGGTGGTGCAGAGGTCGTGGGAGGAGGGGTGGGAGATGCGCTAGGCGGTGCAGAGCCTTCATAAGACAGGCAGAGGCCTGGCAGTGGGCAGCCGTGAAGGTTGTACAAAATGAGGAAAGCATGCAGAGAAGTACGGGCATTCAAAATGGATCAGGTAAAAAATTTCATATAAGGTGAATTTTCCTTATTTCGTCAATAAGAAAACAGTGGAAATGCTTATGAATCAAAGCATTTCAAAGAGTTGTACACTAGAAACTATAACATACTACTGAGGGAAATCAAAGAAAATCTAGTAAGTCCAGAGCAGTACCACATTCATTCATAGGTCAGAAGACTGACAATAGTTACAAAATCAATTTTTTCAACCTGTTCTCCAAATCAATGTAAACCCAACAAAGCTGTCACGTTTATGTGAAAATTGGAGAACTGATTTTTAAAATTCATATGGAAATGCAAAAGACACAGAATAACCAGAATACCTTTGAAAAAGAAACAGAATAGGAGGACTCTCACCAAAGGAGTCTGAATCCCCACCCTGCAACAGAATAGCTTCTCAACTCCTGCTGTAGCTAGGGTTTGCAAGAGAATAGATTTAATACAGGACACAAAATTTATAGGATTATTTCCTATATTCGTCCAAAGAGTTGAGTGCAGGAGATTTTTCCACGCACTAGAGACCCAAAGAATCCAGCTGAGGACGTGGATCCCATGGCAATGTCCTGCATGAGTCCAGCTGGAGCCCAGAACCCACAACATCTCATGCAAGTCTGTATCAAGCATCTGCACTGGGAAGGCCAAAAGGTCAGTGGTGGAAGCTGGAAAGTCTGTACCAGTGGGATGAAGGATCTGTACCAGCAGGCTGAGGGATCTGCACTGGAGCCAGGAAGTGAAGTTCAAGGTAAGGACCAGGGCTCCCCTAAAGAGAACCGGCACCATCCTCAGTGACGTGAGCACCAAGCTCCTCAGATGATGGATGAGAACAACCGAGTTCACGAGAGCAAGTGCGACCAGCTTCTCTGGGAGACCCAGCAGCTCCCCATCTTCCCCTCCTTTAGGCTGCCAATGACAGTCCTCAGGTGGGCCTTCCACACCCAGTACCATGCTCACTCCGTTCGTCTGGCTGTTACCACCCACACACACACACACTCATGCACGCACACACATACCAAAGAAACAAACTGCAGAACTGCCAGTGAGAAGTCCAAACAGGTTTACTGAACAGATTCAAAGACATGCACACCCAGGTGGAAGCTCCAGGGTTCCTGGTATGTGGTCTCGGGTGGTCTTAATGGAAGATCTAGGATGTGCATAGCTGATGTCTGTCAGGTTACTAGTGCGCTGCACTAGTATGCAAACTGCGCATGTTTGCACCTTAGAGGTGTCACACCCTAATAACTGTTGTTTCCTTGAGCATAGCAGTCTTGGAATTTGTGGATTTAGGGTGGTGGAATAAAAACAAGGGCTGGATTTACAGACTTACTGTACTTTTAAGACTCAGACATTCAGGAGGGACGAGCCTAGAAGTGAAAGAGCCTTGAAACCTTGCATAGTTTTTGTCTTAAGCTGCCAATTTCTAAACAGTACAATTTTGAGATTTGTACTGTACTTTTCTCCTTTCTCCCCTCTGTATTTCTTCTATGCTACTTTGGAACAGCACTGTCCCTTCAGAAAGCCTGTCATAAAGTTATATTAAATAAGTCAGCATGGGATTCCTGGAGGTGTGACAAAATAGATGCAGCACAAAAGGAGCCAACCCCTCCTCCCCCACCTGCGGATCTGGAGAAACACAGGCTGCATAGCTGATAGCTATTGAGGTGAAATGCAATTTGTTTTTGTTTTTGTTTTTTGGTGCTGGGGATCGAACTCATGACCTAGCACTTGCAAGGTAGGTGCTTATGCCACAGAGCTGAAATGCAATTTGATGCTTGTCGTGTTTGGTGTTCCCCTGACCTTGCAGGTCTAAGGTTGGGGGTCTGATCATCTATGTAGAGGATAGTGGTATGCAGTGTGGCACCTATGGGAATCTCCTTCTGAGGGTGGTAACCATTGGTGATTCCCTATTATCTTGTTTTGAAGTCCTGCATCATTTTCATTGTTTTGTTGGGTTGAGTTGAGTTTTGTTTTGTTTTGTTTGATTTTGTTTTATCCGATGGTATGAGCAGCTATTTCAAAAATAGCAAGGTGTATTATGGGAGCTATTACTGATTTACTATTATCTTGTTTTGAAGTCCTTTGCTGCATTCATTGTTTTGTTTTTATCAATTCTCTTCTGTTTTGTTTGATTTTTTCTATGTCTGAAGGTATCTGCAGCTATTTTGAAGACAACAAGAGGCATTATGGCAACCACTGTTGATTTCACAGTTTTGAAGTCCTGTATCACTTACACTGGTTTGTTTTGATTGGTTTTATACTGTTTTATTTTGCTTGGTTTTATCTTCTTTAAAATAAAATAAAATAAAATAAAATACAACAAATGGCTCTATTTTTAAAAAGTGGATAGTTTTAACAAGCACTTCACCAAAGAATGCACATATATTTATATATGGCATCAAATTTCCAAAAATAATAATAGCACTTGAACTTTAATCTGTCCTTAAAGGTATATCATACTGTGATGGCTGCCACCCTGCCAGGCACAGAACAGGGAAGTCATCACCCACCCTCACAAGAAAAAGGCTGAGCACACTGTAAGTGAGACAATTTTCTTAGATCCATCAGAGAACCAAGGCCGCCCCCTGAAATCCAGAGATGGGGAAACAGAATCAGAACTGAGTCGCAGAAGCCAAGCTGGAGACTGTGGCTACTTGGAGCTGGAAACCTGCAGCTCAAACTCTGGAGACCGCACCGCAGGCCAGGCAGTGGGCATGGCTCTGCCCACCTGGACTGGCACCTTGTTTCTTTCCAGGTTTACCTCCCTCTGCCCCACCAGGTATCACAACTGGAGAAAACCACCTCTCCCTAGTTCCGGCAGGGGAACAGGCACTGAGCATTGTGAAACATTTGTTTGGATAACCATGGGGTAAGGTTTGGGCAGGGATGGGTTCATCTTGTCACACTGGGTCAAGACTCAGAGGCGTCTCCAAAAGGTGCCAGCCACGCAGCCAGATACAGGCACACGGGGATAGAGGTCTGCAGTAAAGGGTGGGTGAGGGCCGCATGGCCCAGGGCACAGGCAGGGGAGTGGGTGGTGCTGGCAAGTAAACGGAGGATACAGAGAGGAAGGAGAGATGAAGGTTTGGCTGGAAACCAGGAAAGACCCTGTTCCTTTCCTGTATCATGGTGGCTGCCTCTAGGAAGCCACACTCCCACAGAGGGCTACACCTGAGACTTGAGGCATTGCTGGAGAAACGCACAGTGGAAGCTCAGGAAATGCTGCTTAAAATGTGTGTCCTGGTTACAAAGCACAGCGTCTCTCGGCCAGCACTGAGGCAGCACTGCTGGGTGTCTCCCCAGAGCTCTGCACCCCTTGTGGGGGTGTAGCAGGCTGCTAACCTCACTGAGGTCTCAGCCAGGAGCTGGGAGTGCGAGGGAGGGGTCACCATGGGACACAGGGCCAGGAAGAGCGCGATATGTGAAGAGAACTCTGAACTCAGGAAATACTCCGCTTTCCCACTCACGTCATGAGTCACAGATGTGAGCCGGGTGTGGGGACGCCCTGGCCGCAGCCCTGGCCCCAGAGGTGTGTGACAGTGGGTGCCGGCTCCAGACAAGAGCTGCTGTGGGCAGGAGGGGTTTAATTCTCAGCAGAGTGACGCCGAGCAGGGAGGCTCTTTAATAAGATGTGCTGGTCCCAGTTCTCCAGAGTTCACAGTTCTCCACAGTTCTCCGTTCTACAGCTCCATTTGTATAGAGTTGGCCTCTGTGGATTTCTCCTTTATTGATTCAACCCAGAGAAAGTGAGAAATATTTGAACAATTGGCACATTTACTAAATACATACATCTTTCCTTAAACAATACCACATTACAATTATTTGCACAGAATATATATTGTTAGATGTTACAATAATCTAGTAATAACTTGAAATATATTGGAAAGGTACTTAGTTTATATGTAAATATTACACCAGGTGCTTCTGCAGGCTTTAGTATCCATCAGGGGCCCTGGGAACAAATGGACAGGGACAGATGAGGTCTATCTATCTATCATCTATCAATAATCTATCAATCAATCTATTATCTATCACCCACCTAAGTATAATCAATCTGTCTCTCATCTATCAATCGATGTGTTATCTATTATCTACCTATTTGTAATCGACGTGCCTGCCTGTCATCCATATGAACCATCTCCTGAAGGCGGGGAAGCAGAGCCAGGCAGGTCAGAAGCACACGGGACAAAGAGCTGGCAAGAGGGGTGCTGTGGTTCTTGTCAGGCGGAATTCTGTGCCGCAATCTGAGCACGTGTTCCTCCCCTGGGGAAACCCCAGCCTCGCTCTGGAGGACTCAGCTCTCCAGGAAGCCCGGCTGGCACTGGGCAGGGCCAGGTGCTTCGCCCTCAGTCAACTCTGTGTGAGTGTGGAGGACGCACACAGGTCCACAGCAGCGTGTCAACTGGCGCTTCACCAGGCATCCCTCATGGGCTGACCATGACAGAGTGACACGTTAGTCATCGCCAGTGTAACCTTTGGGGCAGCTTTTCCGGGGGAAGTAACTCTTCATGATGGATCTGTGGAAGTCAGTATATGGATTCTTAAACAAAACTAAAACTGGACATTCCATTTTACCAGTTATTC
Organism: Hydrochoerus hydrochaeris; assembly: GCA_004027455.1. NCBI lineage: Eukaryota > Metazoa > Chordata > Mammalia > Rodentia > Hydrochaeridae > Hydrochoerus > Hydrochoerus hydrochaeris. The sequence continues at coordinate 70,342 of PVLA01009207.1, forward strand.
TCCTTTTTGTTGATCTTCCCCAAACAGCTACAGCAGCACAACTTGCAGTAGCTAAACTGTACAGACTTTAGTTATACCGGCACCAGCAGATGAATGGGCTGAGGAAATGTGGTTCTTTTATTACTCTGCCACAATGAAGAATAAATCAGAGTCATTTGTAGGGAAATCAGTGCATTTCAGACCATATTTTAAGTAATATAAGGCAGACACACAAGTTAAATATTAAAAAACTTCCTTATACAAGAAACCTAATGTATAATTAATTTTAAAAACAAAATAAGAGATAGACAATAAGAAAATGGACAACGGATTTTTTGCCCCAGTGGCAGAGGGTGCAGAGACGAAGGCAGGGAGAGAAAGCAAAGAGGGAGGCCAGTGACAGAGAGAGGGTATGTCAAGCACACGTGTTCACCCCCGTGGTGAGTGTGAGCACTTTGTGCTGCAAACATGTACTGACACCAGCAGCCACAGAATCAGGATGGATACGCTGGCCAAGTGTGTGGCTTTGTTTAGGATTTCTAGACTCCTACACAGCTGGAGCAAAGCTGGCCATTCCAAAGAAGCTGCAGAGATTTCAAAATCCTGGTAACTGTCATAGGATTAATAAGATTAAAGTAACTCACTTTTTTTGGACGTAAGTTGCTAAAATAATCTTACATTTGAGACAACTTGTCCACCACAGGCAAGGTTTATATGATGCTGTTATTTTTCATATGTAACTCTAAGCATAAAGAAGAATAAAGTTGATTAGTGTAAATTATTATTTAATCAAAATTTTAGCAGCCAGTGGGACACAGCTGACAATATTTGCAGATATCTTGTCCCGATGAACTCTGATTTGCCCCAGCGTGTGCTCAGCTCCAGCTACAGGAGGGGCAGTGCACACTCTGTAGAATCCAGATCTCTGTGAGAATTAAATCTTAGTGGCTTCTCTTTTATGATGGAGATTTGAACACTTTTATTGCCCTAAAGAATGAAAGAGGAAGTTCAGCAGTGCAGGTACTACAATTATGTATAATCCACACGCTTATGTCCCTTTATTACAACATTTTATGTTTTAGTCTTTAATTTAATTGGAAAAAGAAAGAGTGTGTATTTTGAGGCATGACCCAAATGTATAGAAATGTTTCTTTTTTATGCATTCCCTAGTCTAATTAAGTATTTTCAAACATTTCAATTTTAGGGAAAAACAGTGTAAAATACTCCCAAATTCTACTTAGAATGTTCTGTGGATTCATTAACTGATTTCCTGTTTTCAGCTGAATTACGTCCCTCTGAGTGCGTACACTGAAGTCGTAACAGCCCGCATTGCTGACTGAGACTGTATTTGAGGTGCCGCTTTTAAGAGGTGATCAAGTTACAACGAGGTCATTATAACACAATCTGATGGTGTCGTTATACGACAAGGTCGGGAGACATACAGAGTGATGAGCGTGTAGGACACAGGAGGAGCCGGTCAGCCGCAAGCCAAGGAGAAAACTTCTGGAGGAGCTAACCCAGCTGACATCTTGCTATTGGTTTTCAAAGCTCCAGAGTGGTTAGGACGTACATTTCTGTTATGTATTTGTTTTTTCTCTTGTGATGCTTCATTACTGCAGTTCATAGGAATGAGAGTCGTCTAATATCTGTGAATAAGCATGGTTCATCTCCCTAAGTACTTCGTACTTCTTCTATGAAACAGGTCCACAAAGTCATTCTGTGACATTTGGGTGCAATGTCCTCCTCCCTGTGTAGCAGACGGAGGGATGGAGGCAGCTCCACCCGGGCACTAGTTTTCCTCAGTGCCCACAGAACACAGGTTCTGTTCTGAGCCTCGGCCCTGTCCAGCACGTGAGTGGGTGTCCAGAAGGCTTCACACTTTATGAGCAAGGAGCTCAGAGCCTTCACTGATGTGAAGACCTGCAGTGGGACATCTGATTCTTCCCGGGGTCATATTGGGTTCTCAGGAGGACTGCTGCAGAGTAGATACCACAGTGCTTCCTGTGAAGTGCATTTAGGGACTGGTGAGAATGGTTGTGTCATTTTATAGTGTTTGCACTACAGGAAGAGCCAGAAGACAAGTTTTCAGAATCCTAAGCATCTTTTGTACAGGTGACCCGGTGTTACTTCTCCAAGTCCTCCCAGGTGGCAATGATGTCTGTAACATAGGACATCCACTTGGGAATAGTCTGCACCCTGATGCTGCTGAATCAGAGTGGTGTCCCAGCCAGCTCACCCCTCTACCGCGCAGGCCATTTTGCACGTATTATACATGAGGATCACTCCCAAGGCCTGTGAAAATCAGGCTCGGGACCCTGCACCTGGCCCCTCCAGTTCAGTCTTCTGGTAGTGTCTCTTGTGGGTTCTTAAGTGCTGGTGATGCTGCTGAAAGAGATCACACTGGGACCCAGTGTCCTACTCTATTTTCCTAGCGCAGTGGACACCACCGTGGCTAGTTGCTTATCCCCCATGGTCCTCTGTCAGCACAATTCTCTCCCACCAGCCTCATGACCACTCACATTTGCAGCTGCAAATGGACAGGCTCGGCTTTGAGGCACAGAAAGTCCTCTGGTCAGACAAACACCCTCAGGAAGGGATGATAGGTTTTTTGTCTCTCCCCAAACTACACAATGGGAAGTGTGTCCTGCTATGCATCCATCTGTGGAAGACACTATTTTTATTCATATTTCACCACCTCTCAGGACAGGCAGATAGGTAGCCTGCATGTGTTATAAGGGAACGAAGGAAGCTTGCTCTCCCCTTTCTTCGCTCTTGCTGCTTTTGCTGCCTTCCAGCGCCAGGAACTGTTGTCGCTATGCCATGTGCCACTCTGCCCTGGAGCCAGCTGACCACAGACTGAAGCATCCACAAACTGTGAGTTAAATAAACCTCTTCCCCCTTAATTTGGGGCATGGGAACTTTGTCTCAGCAAGAAGAGAAAAGTAACTGGCGCATAAACAGAGGAGGTAAAACTGAACTCTGGAGTTTCAAAACTCACGCAGTATTTAAGTTTAGGTATAAAGAATGCCGAGTGAGCGAGGCTTCTAGAGCTTGGTAAATTTGAAATGCATTGAAAATAGAATGCTTGAGTATAAGTGCAGCTCATTCATGCATTCATTTGTTCATTCAGTATCTATGAATGTCTTGGGCATGTGTTCACCAGGAAAGAAACACTAAGTTATTAGGTGTGGAAAACAAGTTAGTTCACATTTTCAACCTTAATCATTCAGGCAGAGAGATGGTAAGCAGAGACCCAGGCACTGGGGGACTTCTTTTTCTTACTTTGTCAGGTCTTTTGAAGAACCTTGGGCAAGAGGAACAACTCACCTGAGGAGACCCATATGTGTTCCCATGAAAGCTAAGTTAGGTAGAGGAAAGCACACCCATCCTCAGTCTTCAACTTACAAACCACATTTCCAGTTAGAGCAGGATAGTAACAATGCACCAACTTTTTGTAAAACATAGGTTCACACATCAACAAAGGCTCAAATGCAAGCTTTTGACCCTTCACGGTACCAGCTGCTCTCTGGGTGAGGATGGCAAGGAGCACCACAAGCTGTCTGGTGCCAGGCGGAAGACCCACAAGGAGCTGGGGCTGCGCATTGCATCACATGGTCCTCTCACGCACAGGTTGTTACCCAGAGGTCACTCGCATGGCTGCATCCAACTCTGAGGAACAGAAAGGAATGCTGAGTGTCTAGTTTGCCCAAGAAAAAAATGGGTTTTGCTGAAGAGCTATTTGTTTCAGTCACTGCAATTCTGAAGATTTTGAAATTTGCATTGTGGTGTGGGTTCCACAAGGGAGAGGATGAGAGACAGAGACGCTTGGTGCAATAGTAGGTGGGGGTGCGCAGAGTTAGAAGGAAGATTCCACAGCAACAGTTTTCTTAGTTACAGTGCAGCAGTTCAACGGGCAAGTTATGCAACAAGTAAATCACTGAGAATCAGAGGAGCAGAGGTGGGGATTGGTCTAGGTTCTGCCCTTCAGATTAACTTTGAGTAAAGAATAATTAATCAACACATCGTAGGCTAATGAGTTACTGTTGCTCTTCGCAGAAAACTCATTAAGAGAGCTGCATTTTATGACCAATTGTAGCTTGGTTGATATCGTTTTATGGTGCAGAAACTCCACTCCAGGTCTCTTTGTGTCCACCCCACGTATGTGCTTTTACTGGCAATCAGAGAGCAACATGTAATCGGTGTTGTTCCAAATGTCACACAGCCAGACAGCGGCAGATGTGACACTTTGTTTATATTTTTGCTTTCTGATCTTCTTTTCTTCTTCCATCCTGGAAATTGAAGAGGTGCAGACTTTACGAATCTATCTACCACCCACCCTGCCCCCTCCCCCCCCAAAAAAAAGAAAAAGAAAAAGAAATCCACAGCTGATCCTGGCTCTGCATTTTCCAAAGAGAATTAGATTATTTGGTCCTGAGTTGTGCTCCAGTGTCTGCAGTGTCTGCTATTCATAAATTTCCTAACTAAGGGTACATGGACTTCCTGTGAAAACTCTTCTAGAAAAAAGATAAAACGCATGTCTCAAAGGAGCTGATGGTGAAATCTGTTTCCCACATAATATCACCGGCTGTGACAGAACCACTGTCACAGCCACAGGGACCCAGGGAAATCTGCACACTGGTGCCTGCCCCTACCTGAGGTAGCTGTTTTCCTGAAATTTTTATTTATTGGCCAAATACGCAAACCTAGTGTATATGATTGTACATATGTAAAACAGTCTAGAGTGTTCCACAGACACACACGGGAATGTTTCCATGAGTGACATCCATGTCTCTGTGGGGCTGTATGCAGGTTGGTGCCTCTGTGGACAAAGTCAGCCCTTCTCCCCCAACCCATGAGGAGACTGCCAGGGCTTTGCCCTCACACATGGCAAGGATGCCAGACCGCACTCCCATCACCCACTGTTGGCGCTGGATTCCAAATGTCCTGTGCAGAATCGTCACTGTTTGACTTAGTATTTTTCACCTTTACCAATGCTGCAGAAGTGACACGCACACACACACACAGAGTATCGAATGTTGATATTTTCCTAGACTTAATCAGCGGCGCCAGCTCCCATCTTATGGTGGAGCAAGGTGGGAGTCATGGATCTCCAGCTACAAGGGAAGACAGCTGAGACTCCAGAGCTCGCCATGCTGCTAAAGTGGGGCCTTCAGCACGTGATGGTACTTGATGCATTTTTATTAGTGTTTTCAATCTACAATGCATTGATTGAATGCAATTTCATTGTAAATAAAAGAGAATTTTTTAAAAAGGTATTTAGCCATAACCTTGTTGGGCAACAAGACTTAAAAATTTTGAATATGTTGAATTTTATTCTTCATCTATCACAGTGAGAGTACAGCCCAGAACAGTTTCCTTGTTCTAACGATTCTCCTGCTTTTCACTGTTGTTTGTTGGCTGTGTCTATTTTCACCCTTTCTATAATGTCACAGACACAAATTGTGTAATATGCCGTGCATCTGCCTTCTTTCATGCAGCTACACACACACAAACTTCATCCAAGTCCTGTTCACTGATGCGTTATCTTCACTGGATTGTTCTTCCTCATTGTGAGCAGTGGTGTGGTGACCGAGTTACTCCAGTGTGTCCACTCTCGCACTTACTGAGGGGCACCTGGGTGGGTCCAGTTGGAAACCGACATATAAACTATTGGAAACATTGCTCTGCTGCTTCTTCTGGAAGCGTAAGCTTACAAATCACTTGAGAAAATACTTTCAAAAGCAGTTGCTGTATTGTGTGTTGTAAGTTTGGCTGTGTGAGAATCTGCGGAACCTTCTTCGGCAGCAGCTGAACTTCCCACTTCAGCCGCTCTGAACGGGACTCTGCTGCTCCACATTCTTGCTGCAGTTGGTATTTTAGGTGTGATCTGAAGAATTTTAATAGACATATAATTGTGTCCAAGTGTCACACTAATGTGCATTTCCTCCAGCGATGTGCATTTTCTTCCAGTACCCCATGCACTCGCCATTCCTGACTTGGCTGTGGTGTGAGGTTTGCTCCGATCACTAACTCCTTTTATTGGAACTGTTTTCTACTTTTTCAAGTGTTCTACGCATACTTTTCATAGGATTACTTGCCAAGATATATTTTAAAAATATTTCTTCCAGTTTGTGGCTTGTCTTTTAATTCTCCAGCAATACTATTTGAAAGCAGAAGCCTTTATGTAAATAAAGCTCAACCCATTCACATTTTCCTTTCACCAAATTCGTGTCAGATTCAAACACCCATCATCCATCTCAAGGCCATTTATTCTCCCCCTATATTTCCTTTAAAAGTCTTATAATTTTGCATTTTATGAATAGATCTATGGGATATTTGAAGCCAAAGTTTTGGAAAGGTTTCAAGTCTGTGTAGTGTTTTTTTTTTTTTTAAATCTATAGATACCCAGTTTTTTCAGTACCACTTACTGAAGATATTTTCTTTTTCCTTTGCAATGCCTGTGTGCCTTTTTTTTTTTGAAGATCAGTTCACTATGCTTGGCCAGCCTATTTTTGGATTGCTGTTTGTGTCTCACTGATCTGTGTATCTATTCTTGCACCAATGCCATGCTCTCTTGGTTAGTGCAGCTGTGTCATAAGTCTTAGAGTTCAGCGACTTCAGCCCTTCACCTTTTTCTCCAGTGTCATGCTTGTTACTGAGTGTTCTTTTTCATACAAAATTCAGGGTCTGTGTGTTATCTACAAAATAGCATGCTGGGAATTTGATGGGAATGCAAGGAATTGGAATTAGAGAAAAATTAACACCTGAGCATTGAATTTCCAATCCATGACAGTGGGATATCTCTCCATTTACTTACACCGTCTTTGATATACCCATTATTGTTTTGTATCATTTACTTACAAAATTATTTAATTTGCTAAGGTTGAAGTCGTTTCCACTTGCTTTCCTAAGACAGAGCAATAGTTTGGATAACAGAGGAATGAGCTCACTCTGTATGGCTCACTCACTGTAGCCCTTGATTATGTATCTTCTAACGTCATGCTAACATTGATCTATTGAAAACTTTCAAGCTGTATTACTTTAGTTTCGTCAGAAGCCAGAGCCCAAGCCAGGGAGGGAAGGTGTGTTCGCTTAAGAGACGCAGCTTGAGCCCTGAGCAGCAGGGAGGCCCGGGGGGAGGGAGAGGCGGAGGCCAGGTCCACACCAGTGCAGAGGACGCGGAGGACCATGAGGCAGAGCCAGTCCAAAAGCAGGAGCAGGAGCCCTGCCTTGCGCAAGGCCCCAGAAGGGAGAACAGGTCTCCATCCGCTTGGGGTGTCCTGTGCCCTGGTTCTCCCGCTTGTGCCCTGCCAGTCAAGGTCACCCGGCTGGTGGGCAGCTGCTTAGTGACACGTAAGCGGTCAGCATGTCCTCAGATCTCTGAAGAGGAGGTGTTGCTCTACAAGGAGGGAGAGAGAGAAGTGGGGTTAGGTGGGGGGGTGTGGGGGAGGAGAAATGGGGAGGGTAAGAAAGGGAGGAGGGAGAGGACCAGGGGTCCAAGGAGGCCCCTCCCAACCCGTTCCATCGCCCAAGGCCACAGCAGCTCATCAAGCGCCCTGAAGAGGCGCAGGTCCCTTCAAAGAGGTCTTTGGGAGCTAAGTTAGTCACTTGCCAACCCCTTCTGGCCACAGAACATGTGTCCTTCCACGTTCCCGTGGATATGAAAGCCACAGGCAGGATTGAAATTGGTGGTTTAACTGATGCATGTGACATAACTTTACCTGTTTTCTCCCCACGATAGAACTTTCTTTTTAAAATGAGTTTTAGGCTGAATAAGCCCTGATGATTTGAACCTTTTAAAAGATTAATAGTCAAATATGATGCTTTTCACTACCACAGGCTATTCTTCCTGAAAGGGAGCAATTCATGCAGAGGAAATGTGCCATGGTTTTGACCCAGCATCCGGAGGCTCTTTGTCACCCTTTTCTACTCTTATTGTGGGCTCCTCCTCCTCCTCCTTCTCCTCCTGCCTTCTCCTCCTCCTTCTCCTCCTCCTCCTCCCTTCTCCTTCTTCTTCTCCTCCTCCTTCTCCTT
>PVLA01009208.1:0-64137 GCA_004027455.1 Hydrochoerus hydrochaeris
CAGTGTCTCAGGGCAGTTGTCTCACAGGAACCCCACAAATCCTCCTCCATGAGCTCTCCCATTTAAAGCCTCTGTATAAACTCTCTCACACTACTCACAGAAGGTAAAATTTCACAACCAGTCCTCACAAAGGGGTTATCTAGAGGGCCTCCAGCAACCCCCCTGGAGTCTCCACCCTCGACTCCATATTGAGCATTACGTAAAAACATACACATGTGAACTACACAAATTACAATTATCAGTACAAAACATTCCAAGATCCCCGCACCCAATTCCCACATGCGGTGTCCTTTTCCTGGAGAAGCAATTGTCACAAGGCGTGGATGGACTAGGACGCGGCATGGACAGAAAAGGGCGCTGCATTAAACTTATAAAATGTCTGATGGGAGCACAGATTAAATATTCCAATGAGACACTGCATATGTTATTCTCAAGTAACATCTTGCCAGAGAGTTTAAGTGTCCATACTCAGTAACTCCTCTGATCCCTCCACCACAGTATTACAGCGAAGTCAGACTTAAGACTTCTGTCAGGTTGCAGGAATTCTTGCAGATTTTGATCCAGTCTGAGGGTTAGGAACTCAGTTTTAAAAATCTTTTTAAATTTTTTTTCCTGTTTATAAATAGTACAATCACATTTGCATTACATTTTTTTATTTAAAGAGAAAAAAAAACAGAAAAAAGGGAAGCAATAATACAAAATTCAAAAGAAAGATATAAACACTAAGAAATCACTAGTTGACAAATTATATACTGTCATCTTAGAAATATTTGTTCAAGTTACACAATTAAAGCACACAAAGTAGACATTCAAACCAAGACACTGCAAACAGCTCTGCTCAATGATCCAACAAAAACTTAGTAATATGATTATCACTCCTACACACTTAAACATACATGCAGTTATATCGTTTAGAGCACTTTCTTTTCCTCTCTTTTTTACAATAGAAATTACACATTTTGATTTTTATTACACCTACATTTCTTATTACTTTTTTTAGTTGATAAATTACTCTTTTTTTAATTTTAAAGATAATAAAATCCAACAAAACAATAAATCAAGTCAAAACAAAGCAGTGAAATTGGTACAGAACTTCAAAGTAGGATAATTAGAAAACAATAATGGCTACCATAGTATATCTTGTTATATTCACAATAGTTGTCCATTCCATCAGCTATAGCAAAATCAAACCAAAACAAAACAGAATAAAATCAATCAAAACAGAATATCAAATAAAGCAAAACAATTAATTGGAACAAAACAAAACAGTGAGAACAATGTTGGGTTTCAAAAACAAGATAGAAGGAAATCCCCCATAATTGCTGTATTGCGTTACGTTATTCTTTCTATAGATGCTCAGACTGCCGGCCCAGGACTGCAAAGTCAAACAAACAGTATAAACTTTCAGTTTCTTTTTGTACCTCAGTTGCTATCAACTCAGTCTATCCTCTGGACCAGCTGTTTGTTATGCGGGGAGGGTGGGGTGTTGGGTTGTGATTCTCGGCCTGCACCGGATAGTCTCACTGGAGCTACTTATATTTTCTCTTTCTGGGCCCAGCGTGGCCTGTGCGGCTTACCAGACAGGCTAGATAGTTAGCTTGTTGGTCAGCTCTTCCAAGCTCCAGCATAGACGATTATTGGGAGGTGCTGTCTGACTTTTCTCTTCCTGGTCCCAGCGTGGTCTGCCGAAGGTTAGGAACTCTTGCTGTTCTCTCCCTGGTGTGTTGGTAGATTCAGCAGACAGGTTCACTGTTACAGAATTGTCCACTGAACCAGGGTTATTCCTAAGCAGTCAAATCAGCTACAGTAGTAACAAGCTAATCCACTAGAGGAGTATATATTAGGGCTAGCTGACCATGCATGTGACCTTGTTTTTGGTTTCGCTTTAGCCTAGAGAATAAATCCATGGTTATAGTGTATACATTTTAACAACCCAAGTCTTTACTCAGAGTGTACACTAAATTTGATGACTGTCTTCTCTAGTGGGGAAAAACCTTACTGAACAGTCACTTTTATAGAATCAGTTAAAAAAAATTTTTTTTTTTGGTACTGGGAATTGAACTCAGGGAGTTTTGTTTTGTTTTGTTTTTATCCTATGCTATGTGGTGTGGGAAGGAAGAAACAGGAGGGGGCAAAGGATTCTAAAGATGGTAAGGGTATGTTATATATTTAGAAGTTGATAGCAGGGAAAACTGTACAAAATTGGTAGTAAGAAATGGCAATGAGAAAAGATATCATGATTGATAAGAATATTAGAGAAAAAGTTAAAAGGAGATAAATGAAAAAGAAGAGAGGAAAGAAAATAAAAACTAAAAATGAATAAAACATAAGGGAAAGAAGTCTGGCAAATATGGATAAAAGTTAGAAGGACTGGACCATGAGACCCAGGATGGCTGGCCCAGGTGTGTGGACACACATATGCCTTTGGAGGGTGGAGTAATTAGCAAGACCAACAACATGGAAGTGTAAACACCAGAGGTATGTTACTACTTTTTATTCTTCCTTGTTTGTCTAATTGAGTATTCTTTTCCTGTCTGGTTGGATGTTGTCTTCTTTTGTTTCATATTTTTTGGTTAGTTTTGTTTTGGGAGGCTTGTTTTTCTCGTCTCTTTTTCTGGTCTCTTTTTTTTTTCCTTTTCTTTTTCATTCTCCTCTTCTTTTTTTTTTCACTGTTTAGGTTTTTTACCTTTCTTTCTTTCTTTTTTTTTAACTGATCCTCTTTTTTTTCCTCAATTACTTCTTGAATTTAAACTTTGTCTCTTCCCTTTCTGATTACTCCACGTTCTATTTCACTCTTTCTCTCCTGTGTCCCCCATTTCCCAAAACTTGGGTGATCATCCTTTGACCTCCCAAATTGTCTTGACTGTATTTGACTTCATGCATCACTTTATCCTGTCCCTTATCCATTTTAACACTTCTTGCCCCGCCTCAGAAGGGTAAAATCACTCTCCTAAGGGGAAAATTACTGCATACAAGTACATGGTATAGGTTTGATTTTGTTAAATAACTTTAGAGTTTGTTCCTGTGGTCAGAGGTAGCAGGTTGATGGCTACTATAGCTTTGTCAGTAATTAAGCTGTAGTTGAAACTATTGTTATTACTAACTGTACTACTTTAGCCAGGATGTCATACATGTTATAATCAGTTTTTCTCTCTTGTATGATAGCACTGTGAGTGTATGAGGGTCACAATCATCACTACAACCCAGTACCAAAGGATTGGGTGCTGGGCCAAATAGTAACTGTGCATCCTTTACAAATTGAGAAGGTATGTTCTTGGATAACTATAAAGAACCACCTACATCTCGTGAACATCCCTGAAAACAGACATTTCCTACAGACATCTTAATACTAGTGATAAAGCTATCATAAAAAATTAGCAAGCATCTACAAAATAAAATAAGATAAAAAGAGAAAATCGAAAATGATAAGACACAGAAACAAGATGCAACTCCAGACCCCCAAATCACTCAGGATAATCCTGGAGCATGAGATAGATGAAATTGGAAGTCAAACTCTGGAACATTCTGAAATAATAGCAGCAGAAGTGAAAAAATAAGTGGGAAATCTATACAGAAAATAATCTGTCAGGTACAAAAATAAACGATTCTTAAAATCAAAGACATTAGACAAGATACAGATAAAAGAATAGATGAACCTAGAAAAATGATGGAAACAAAAATGCCCAACATAGGAAATAAATGTAATCTATGAAACAGATGCAAACAGAAATCCAAAAGATTAAAACCTCCATTGAAAATGTATGTAACAGATTGAATGGAGAAAATAGAATACCAGATTTTGAAGACAGAGTTGCAACTAGTGATGATGAAAAGAAAGATATCTTAAAAATAGCAAGACTATGAAAAGTCAATCCAATAGCTATAAGATAAAGCAAAGAAAAATAACATGATTGATTGAGGTCAATGAGAATGCTGGAGACAGTGCAAATACCAAAAAAAATCCTCACAGAAATAATAGAAAACTTCCCAAGCATGAATAAAGAATTTGACATACAAATTAATGAAGCATGTAGAACTCCACACAGCCATGACCAAAGTAAATCTACACCAGGACATATAATATAAATTCAGCACAAAAGCAGAATATTAAAAGCTATTAGGGAAAAGAAGCAGATCACCTATATAGAAAAACCCATCAAAATCAAGGCAGTCTTCTCAACACAAACCCTCAAGAAGAGCTTGGAGTGAAATTTTTCAAGTCCTAAAAGAAAACTTCCAACCTCAGTTCACATTATCTATAAAAATATCTTTCAAAATTAATGGAGAAATAAGATACTTTCATAACAAAGAATAACTGAAATAATTCATGACCACCAAACTAACACTACAAAGGACACTGAAAGGTATTCTAGAGAGAGACAAAAATAATCACAATTCCAAGAACAGCAACAGAAAGAAACCATCAAGCCCAGCAAGCAGTCAGAGGGGAAACAAAGGGATCTAACAGCAGGAAAATAACATGACAAAGATAAACCAATACATAACAGTTATTACCATCATGTAAATGGCCATAATTCACCAATCAAAAGAGATAAATTGGTATAATGGATCAAGAAACAAGATCCAACAATATGCTGTGTACAAGGAACACATTTAACTCAAAAAAATTCATAGACTTAAAGTCAAAGGATAGAAAACAATTCTCTATGCACCAGGAACACAGAAAAAAGCAGGGATAGCTATTTTGTTTGCAGACAGTGTGAACTTCAAAGCAAGAGTGATCAAAAGCGATAAAGAAGGTGATTACATACTTGTTAGGGGAAAACTTCAGGAGGAAGAGCTAACAATCACAAATATGTATACATCAAATATGAGAGCACCCAACTATGTAAGACAAATATTAATAGACATGAAAAATCAAATAAGCAATAACACAGTTTTAACAGGAGACCTTAATATCTTATTGTTACAAAGAGATAGATTAACTAGACAAAAAATCAGCAAAGAAATATCAGAACTGGACCAAACCTGTGAACAAATGAACTTAGTGGATATTTACAGAGTGTTCCACCCAATAGCATCAAGATGCATATTCCTCTCATCTGAACATGGGACAGTCTCTAAAACAGACTGTTTACTAGACCACAGAACATGCTTAAGTAAATGCAAAGGAATTGAAATTATCCCATGCATGTTATCTGGCAATAGTGCAATGAAATTGGAAATTAATGGCAAAATAAGCTGTAAAAGCTTCATAAACACATGGAAATTATCACCCTCTTAAACAACCAGTGGGTCACAGATGAAATTAAAGAAGAATTAAAATAATATCTACAACTAAATGGGAATGTAGTTGCAACCTACTGGAACTTATGGGACACAATGAAAGTAGTCCTAAGATTTATAAAGGTAAATTCTCACATTACAAAAACAGAACGAGGACAAATAACCTAATGTGCCTCAAGCTTCTAGAAAAAGAAGAGCAAGACAAACTGAAAGCCCATAAAAAGGAGGAAATTATAAATATCACAGCAAAAATTAACACAATGGAGACTAAGAAAAATATAAAGAGCTAACGAATCAAAGAGTTGGTTCCTTAAAAAGAAATACAATTGATAAGTACTTAGCAAACCTTATATATATAAAAAAAGGGCCAAGAGTATAGCTTCCCCGCATAGCAAGTGTGAGGTCATGAATTCAATTCTTGATACTCCCTACCACCCCCAAAAAACATAAGACTCAAATTCATGCATTGAGGAAGGAAAAGGGTGAAATCACTAAAGACTGTATGGAAATTTGGAAGATCACAGTATCTACTTTGAAAATCTTTACTCTCATAGGATGGAAAACACAGAAGAAGTGGACAGATTCCTCAATATATGAATTACCAAAGCTGAATCAAGAAGATATAAAAATTCTGAATAACTCAATATCAGTTAATGAGATTGAAGATGTAATTAGAACTTTCTAACAAAGAAAGGCTCAGGTCCTCATGGATTCACTGCTGAATTCCACAAGAAATTTAGAAAAGATTTAATGCCAATGCTCCTCAAACTCTCTAATGAAGTTGAAAGGGAAGCAGTACTCCCTAACTTATTTCTGGTGGCAAGTATTACCCTGATACCAAAATCACAGAAAGACCCAACCAAAAAAGAGAACTACAGGCCAGTCTCATTAATGAACATAGGTGCAAAAATATTCAATAAGATACTAGCAAATAGAATGCAACAAATTATGAAAACGATTATATACTATGACCAAGTGAGAGTCATCCCAGAAATGCGGGAATGGGTCAACATATGCAAATCAATAAATGTAATACACCATATCAACAGAGCCAAAGACAAAAATCACATAATCATTTCAATAGATGCAGAAAAAATTTGACAAATTCTAACACCGATTAAAAAAACCTTACAGAAAATTGAAATAGATGGTCTTTACCTCAAACAGATAAAACCAATAGCCAGGGGCTGGGGATTTAGCTCAGCAGCATAAGTACCTGCACGCTTACCAAACAAACAAACAGACAAACAAACCACAATAGCCAGCATCGTACTAAATGGCCAGAAACTGAAAGCTTTCACTCTAAAATCAGGAACAAGCCAAGGATGTCCACTATTACCACTCATATTCAATATAGTTCTCGAAATATTAGCCAGAGAAAATAGATGAGAGAGATATAAATCACAGTTCTACATAGAATACCCCAAAAACTTCACCAAAAGACTTCTAGATTTAATAACCAAATTCAGTAGCATCGCTGGATACAAAGTCAGCACTCAACAATCAATAGCATTCCTGTATACAAACAACAAACTCAGTGAGAGAGATTCAGGGAAAATATACCCTTCACAGTAGTATCCCCTAAAATAAAATATGTGGGAATCAATCTAATAAAGGAAGTAAAGGATCTATACATTGAAAGTAGTCTGAAAAATGAGATTGAAGAGGATATCCCAAAATGGAAAGACAGCCCTTGCTCATGGATAGGAAAAACAAATAAAGTAAAAATAGCCATACTACCAAAATTTATACAGATTTAATGCAATCCCAACCAAAATACCATTACTATACCTCAAAGAACTGGAGAAAATAATTCATTTCGAAACAGAGGAGACCTAGAATAGCAAAAGCAATTCTGTGCAACAAAGGCATGGCATCACAACCCCTGATTTAAAATTATACTACTGTGATAAAAATCAGCACAGTATTTGCAAAACAAACAAACAAACAAACACAAAAAATACCTCTATAAAACAGACTTGAGGATCAGTAGAACAGATTAGAAGATGGAAAAACAATTGCAAACATACTCAGCCACTTTATCTTTGACAAAGGGGCCAAACATGTTCACTGGAAGAAATTCTGTTTAATAAATGGTGCTGGAAAAATTGACTCTCTACATGCTGAACTAAAACTAATCCTGTGTTTATCACCATGCACAAAACTAAAGTCCAAATGGATCAAAGATCTAAATACTAAAATAGAAATACTAAATCTACTGGAAGGGAAGATAGGTAGAAATCTTCAAGACATAGCTGTTGGCTGATAGGCAGAACAAAACCCAAAGTGCATAGGAAATACCTCAAAAAATCAACAATGGGGATCTCATCTTATTGAAAAGTTTCTATACATCAAAAGACATCACCAACAGAATGAAAAGACAGAGTGGGAAGAAACTTTAGCCAATTGTCCCTCAGAAAAGGACTTCTAACTAGAACATATAAAGAACTGAAAAAAATTCAGATCCCCTAATTTAAAGGCTCAACCCAAAAGTGGGCATCTGAGATGAATACACACTTCTCAGATGGTGAAATATAAATGGGAAGTAAATATATGAAAAAAAATCAACATCATTGGTCATCTGAGAGATGCAAATTAAAACAACACTGAGATTCCATCTCATTCCAGAAAGAATAGCTATCCTCAAGAAATCAACCAATAAATGCTGGCAGGGTTGTGGGGAAAAGGAACCCTTCTTCACTATTGTTGGGAATGCAGACTGGTGCAACCACTGTAGAAATCTGTGTGGCAATTTCTCAAAAAGCTAAGATTAGAGGTTCCATTCACTATAGCTATTCCTCTTCTGGGTATCTTCCCAGAAGAATTAAAAACATCATACCACAGCAATATATGTGGACCCATATTTGTAGCAGCACAATTTATAGTAGATGAATCTTGGAAACAATCCAAATGCCCATAAACTGACGAATGAATAAAAAAGATGTGGTATTTTTATACAATGAAATACTACTCTGTTATAAAGAAAGATAAACTTGAGACTTTTATAGGTACATGGATACAACTTGAGGCCATACTCACAAGTGAAATAAATCAAACTCATATGTATCAACATTATACTGTCTCCCTAGTATAAGAAGTTGAAAGAGTAAATAAGATCCAAAATGTACAATAGATATTGTGAAAAGAAGAGAAGTTATTCAAAAGGAAAGAGAAACTGGGATGGAGGAAAAGGAAAATAAAAAATAGAAAAGGAAAAATAAACATACATTATACACAAATAAATATGTATGTACACAAGATAGTTGTTATTATACTAATTTTTATTGGCTCATTGAAAAGAAAGGTTTGTATTTATATTGTTTGATTAACTTATTATGCCTATATGTTTTAATCTGAGCACCTACTTTGAAGATAACAATAAACAATGTATTAGCCATTGTTTCTCTCATGCTATCTTGCTTTGATATTTTGTATCATTGTTTTTATTTTTTGTCTCTTAAAATAGGAGGGACATAAAAGGATAAGGGAGATTTCCTTTACTGTGTACCAAGTATATTGGAAGGGAGAAAGTGAAGCACACATACAGGGACATGCTCATAAAAGAAAAAAGGATAAAGTAATGTAATAAAAGTTTGGGGAAAATGTAGAGTTGGTGAAAAACAGCAAAAATTAAAAAAATAAAAAATTGTCAGGTGTGGTGGCACATGCCTCTATTCCCAGCACTTGAGACACTGAGGCCAGAGAATGATCACAAGTTTGAGGCCAACCTGAACTACATAGTGAGACCCTGTCTCAAAAAATGTTTTTCAAAGAAGAATAATAAATGATAAAATAATACAGGATAGCCCCAAAAAGTTGTAGTTCAGAGTGCATGGCCTTAGTCATTTGCAGACTTTTCCTTGGAACCTAATAATTGTTTGCAGAAAACCCTTCAATTTCACAGAAATTATCCTCTGCAATTGTTTTTTTGGCGGGAGGTTTACAAGTAGCCATTGACTGCTACCCATCTCTGGCAGATGCACCAGCATTTCCACACCATAACAGTTTGCTGTGCCATGTGTGGCTATCTCAGGTGTTCTCAGTTTTGTTCTTAAAGCCCTAAGATCCCTAAGATGCCCTGTACCTTCTAAGGCTTTATCAATACAGTATTTTATTAAATTAAATTTCATAACTGTAGGAGACATAGCATTTAAACTATAAAAATAAGCATTTATGGGCATCTTTCTGACCATATTTAAAATTGGCAGTTTTTCACAATTTGTGGGTGTCTAGGCATGTAAATACCCTCATTCTCCAAAAGTTTGGGGATCCACTGTACAATCAAAGAATAATAAAAGCAAGTTTGCTATTGTTTTGGATGCATGACTTTTTTCCTTAGCGTAGGGTTAAGAAACAAAGCTCAAGCCAGGACATGTGTCTGTTTGTGCAGGAAGTCTAAGGTGGCAATCTGCTCCCAGAAGTGTGCTGGGTTAGAGCGCAGCTTTTACTGAGAACACGGTACTAGTGTGAACTTCCAATCCTGTGTAGCTCAGGTTGAACCTCGCCTCTGATCACAGGAGCCGGGTCTGTGTTCACCAGTCCCTGACTTTCATGAGGACTCCTTCCAGTCTGCTTTCCAACTGCCACCAGTCTCCTGTGCCAGTCTTTCCCTCATCTATTTTGGGAACCTGGCAGTGTGAAGCCTCCAAGGGGCTGCTCTGGGACTCAGGTTCAAACACGCAGCCCTTCCCAACAATGGCGTCCTCACCAGCTCTTGCTCAGCAGTTGTTTCTATGGGAACCCATACCGAGGCCACTCACCAGCTCTTGACTGTGGAAGGTGGCTCTGGAAGTGGTGTCTAGGGTTAGGGTTAGGGTTATTTTCCTTGCTGGTGCCAACTGCAGGCGATTGATTCTTTTATTCTTGATGTAGTTCTGTAGTTCTCAGTGAGGAAAAAGTTGTTAGTTTCACTTTGCTTCTCACCTGCTGGCTAGCCATGTCCCTTAAAACTATTTCATTCCTGAGGATAGGCTTTTTCTTCTTTGCCTATAGAAACTCTAGTGATTTCAGCAGTACTTCCAAACTCTGAACCCAAACTCCTCTTCCAAAACTAACATTGAAGGGTAGAAATATCATTGCATTAAACTACATAACACAGAACATACATTGTTTGTTCAAAATTGAGATTCCCAGTCAGCAGATATTAACTTTCACTTGATGTTTGTATTCTCTGGATTATTTCAACAACAGTCTTGAAACCTATTTTCTTGTAAATGTTTCTTCATTCTTCAGTTTAAAATATGAAATTTGATTCCCTTTGTTAGTGCTGTGGTTTTCTCTCTGACTGAAACTGAACTGACCTCTTTTACTCTTGGTTACCAGAGATCTGTGAAAGGGATGCTTCTAGTTGGCAATAAGTGGCACAATGGAAAAATCTGTTTTACTATGCTTACGTATAAGCATATGCAATACAACATTTATATTTTGAAAACATAAATCTTTCCAATGAAATTTCACTTAATTTATAGAGACTTTAATTAACTTTGTATAAATGATCCTTTTAAGGTATAAAATACCAAACTATTACCCAAAAGTCAGGTAATATCACATCTCTAGTTCAGATAATGAAAGAATCCACATTATACAGCAGTGCTCATAAAACTGTTCATCTGTAACTGAAAGCTTTTTTTTAGAATGCAAAAATAGTTTATTTGAAAAAGAATCAGTTGAACATGTAGAGTCTAGAAACATTTGTTGGCATTAGAAACTCAAAAGGAAACTCACATTTGAAATCTGAAGAAAAAAAGTGAATTGGAAGAATGAATTACCTAAAGCACAGAAAAATAATGAAGTACAAAAGTGTAAGCATAATTAGGAGAAATGGAGGCTCAAATGGCAATGTTACACGTGTACTCACATACATATGCTTATAAAAGAAGGCACAAGCAAAGAAAAAAATAAGAGTTAGAAATGATAGAAATTGAAAGAGAGAAAGAGCAATCCCCCAAGATACAGAGACTTTTAAAAATTAAGTGAGTTAGTACATTTTAGGTATGCATAATGATCACATTCATAATAGGGAACTTTTTACCTGTACATAAGAAAACTTTAATTTTTTTCCCCCATTTGCCCACCCTCTCTTCAAGCCTTCTTCCTGTTACTTACAAAGATTTGTTTCCATTTTTTCTCATTTTTAGATTTTCCCTTCCTTTCTCCCTACCCTCTCCCTAGTTCCCTTTTTCATTTTAACATTTTCTTCCTATTTCACAATATTTGGTATATGTTTTAGTCCTTATTTACACTTTGTGGTTTCCCATACCAGAGAAGCAATGCAATTCTAATATGTCTTGTTTATTTCACTTAAGAGTATGGGCTTAAGGTGCATCCATTTACATAGAAATGTCTCCAGTTTATGCTTCTTTCTGTATGGTCAGTATTCCTTGTATATAAAAAAAACCCACATCTTATTTATCCATTCATAGGTTGATGGAATTTGGAATGTTTCTAAGATTTAGCTATTACAAACTATGCTGCTGTAAACATGGGTGTGCATATTATCACTGTGGTATGATACTTTTAATTTTTTCAGGAAAATATCAAGAAGGGGAATAGCTGGGTCAAATATGATCTCTAGTCCTACTTTTTTCAGGAATCTCTGCACTGATTTCTACAGTGATTGCAGCAGTCTACACTCCCACTGACAGTGGAGAAGGGTTCCTTTTTCTCCACAGCCTCAGCATTTGTTATTGGTTGATTTCTTGATAATAGCAATTCTTTCCGGAGTGAGATAGACTCTCGGTGTTGTTTTAATTTGCATTTCTCAAGTGACCACTGGTGTTGAAGATTTTTTTCATATATTTATTTGCTGTTAATATTTCTTCATCTAAGAAATGTCTATTTCAGATGCTTATTATTGGATTGGATCTTTAAATTTGAGAGGTCTGATTTTTTTTTTTTTTTAGTTCTACAGATATTCTAGATAGTGGTCTTTTGTCTGAGGAATGATTGGCAAAAATTCTGACAGAGTGGGTTGTCTCTTCACTCTATTGGTTGTTTCTTTTGCTGTGCAAAAAGCTTCTTAATAAAATGAGATCCTAATAGATTCATTGTGATAGTTCCTATGAGATTGGTGTTTTACTCATGAAGTCTTTGCACCTAGTACCATGCTGTTTTTATCAGAGTAGCTTTATAGTACATTTTCAAGTCAGGGATTGTGATGCCCCCTGCCTTGCCTTTGTTGCCGAGAATTGCTTTTGCTATTCTTGGTTTCTTTTGGTTCCAAATGAATTTTAGGATAGTTTTCTCTAATTCTGTGAGGTATACCATTGGAATTTTGACTGGGATTGCACTGAATCTGTGTAACAGTTTTAGAAGTATGGCCATTTTCACTATATTGGTTTTTTCTACCCAAAACCAGGGCTTATCTTTCCATTTTATGTTATCATCTTCAATCTCCTTTATTTCAGGATACTGTAGTTTTCATTGTAGAGGTTTTTAAGTTCCTTGTTAGATTGGTTTCTAGGTATTTTGTTTTTTTTTGGCTGCTATCATGAAAGGTATTGGTTTCCTAATTTTTCTCTCAGTGAGTTTGTTGTGTACAGAAAGGGTATTGATTTTTGAGTATTGATTTTTGTATCCAGGTATCCTACTGAATTTATTAAATCTAGAAATATTTTATTGAAGTTTTGGGGATGTTTCATGTAGAGTATCATATCATCCACAAATAATGATAATTTAATTTTTCCTTTCCTATCCTTACTCCTTTTATTTCTTCATTTTGTCTAATTGCTCTGGCTAATGTTTCCAGAAATATGTTGAATAAGAGTGTCACAGTGGGCATCCTTGTCTTATTCCTGATTTTAGAGTGAAAGCTTTCAGTTTTTGTCCATTTAGTAAAATGTTGGTTGTTGGTTTGTCATAGATGGAATTAATCAGATTGAGATAAATGTCATCTATTCCAATATTCTGTAGGGCTTTTTAAATCATGAATGGGCGTTGGACTTTGTCAAATGTTTTTTCTGCATCAAGACGATCTTATGGCTTTTGTCCTTGGCTCTGTTATTATGTTATTATATGTTTATTGATTTGCATATATTGAACCATTCCTGCATCCCTGGGATGAATCCTGCTTGGTCATGGTATATGATATTTTTAATGATTTGCTGCATTCACTTGGTAAGTATCTTATTGAATATTTTTGCATCTGTGTTCATTAGGGAAATTGGCCTGTAGGTGTCTTTGTTTGGCTCCTTCTCTGGTTTTCAATTTAGAGTAGTTCTTGCTTCCAGAGATGAATTTAGGATGAAATTCTTCCTTTTCACTGAAGAGTGTGAAAAGTAGTGACATTAAGTCTTCTCTAAATTTCTTGTAGTATTCAGCAGTGAATCCATCAGGACCTGCACTTTTCTTTGTTAGCAAGTTTTTAATTGCATCTTCAATTTTTTTGACCAATATTGGTTTATTTAGAATTTTTATATCTTCTTGATTCAGTCTTTGCAATTTGTATGTATTTAGGAATCTGTCCACTGTGTTTTCCATCTTATTAAAGATTACTGAAATAGGTATTGATGATCTGGATTTCTGCAGAATCTGTTGTGATTTCACCCTTTTCTTTCCTAATTAAATTGATATGAGTCTTTTCCCTTTTTTGGTAAGTTTGGCTAAAGGTTCCTTGATTTTATTTAATTGTTCAAAGAACCAGCTCTTTAATTCATTTCTTTGTATTATTTTCTTAGTTTCCATTGCATTAATTTCTGCTCTGATCTTTATAATATTTCTCCCTCATACAAGCTTTGGGCTTGATTTGCTTTTTCCTTTTTTAGCAGCTTGAGATTCAATATTAAGTTGTTTATTTGAGCTTGCTCTATTTACCTGATTTGGGTATTAACTGCTAAAAATTTTCTCCATAGGACCACTTTTATTGTATCTCATAAGTTTTAGTATATTGTATTTGTTTGTATTATTGTATAACTGTAAAAACGGTCTAATTTCTTTATCTGTGACCCATTGGTTGTTCAGGAGGATGTTATTTAATTTCCATGTTTATGAAGTTCTTGTGGTTTCTTTCTGCCCTTGACTTCTAATTTCATTGCACTATGGGCTGATAGTATGCATGGGATAATTTTGGTTGCTTTGCATTTACTTTAGTATGTTCTATGAGCTCTTAGGTGGTCTGTTTTTGAAAATGACCCATATTCAGGTGAGAAGAATGTGTATTCTTATGTTGTGGATTGGAACACTCAGTAGACATCTACTAAGTCCATTTGTTTAAAAGTCTGTTTCAGTTTTGATATTTCTTTGTTGGTTTTTTTGTCTAGTTTATCTGTGTATTTGTTACAGTTGAGTATTGTGGTCCTCTATTGCAGTTCTATTAGTGTTTATTTGATTTTTCATGTCCAGTAATAATCGTTTTATATAGTTGGGTGCACCATTATTTGGTACATATATATTTATGATTGTTATTTCGTCCTCTTGGATTGTTCTCTTTATAAGAATGGGTTGACCTTCTTTGTCTTTCTTAATCAATCTTGACTTGAAATCCACTTTGTGTGCAAATAGAAAAGCTATCTCTGCTTTTTTATAGGTTTCTGTCACACAGAGTATTGTTTTCCATCCTTTGACTTTCAGTTTATGAATTTCTTTTTTAATTAAATGTGTTTCTTGATATTGTTAGATCACTTCTTGATCCATTCTGCCAGTCTGTTTCTTTTCATTGGTGAACTGGGACCATTAACACTGATGGTTATAAGTGATATGTATTGGCATACCCTTGTCATGTTAGTTTCCTATTGCTAGCCCCCCTGCCCCCATTTAATTGCTTGCCTTGCCTGGCAGATTCATTCTATTGGGGTTTCTGAGTTGTAATACTTGTTATCTTTTTCTATAATATCCTTCAGAACATTTTGGAGTACAGATTTGATGTCATGAATTTTGTCAGGTGTTCTTTGTCATGGAAGTATCTTATTTTTCTATCAATTTTGAAAGATAGTTTTGTATGGTATATAAATCTTGGTTGGAGGTTATTTTGTCTTAGGGCATGAAATACTTTACTCTAGGTGCTCCTTATTTGAGTGTTGTCTTGAGAAGTCTGGCATGATTCTGATGGGCTTCCTTTTGCAGATGATTTGTTTGTATTTTCTAACAGCTTTTAACATTCTGTTCTTATGTTGGATTTCTGGGTTCTTGACTATTACACGCCTTGGTGTAGATCTTTTTTTATCATGGCTAAGTGGAGTTCTGTACTTATCTGTAAGTCAAATTCTTTTTCTCTACTTTGGAAGTTTTCTGCCATGACTGCTGTGAACATTTTTTTGTGTGTCATTTGCATTATCTCCTACTTTTTCATTGGCTCTGATAAATCTTTTCTTTACATTATCTAGTAGCTGCTGGATTGATTTCTTATGGTCCTTTGCTATTTTTAAGAAATCTTTCTTTTCATAATTGCTAAGTGCAATCTTGTCTTCTGTATCTGATATTCTTCCCTCACATTCTTCTATATATACTTTCAATGGAATTTTTAATCTCCTGGATATCTGTTTGAATCTGTCTTATGGATTCCACTTCTTGCTATGTTGAGTGTTCATGGTTTCCATCATTTTTCTAAGCTCCTTCATATTTTTTATTTGTATCTGCTCTAGAGTCACTAAGCATGTCTTTTGTTATGGTCACCATATCTGTAGTTATCTGAGAAAATATATCTGATTTGATTTTTTTTCTAAAGCCTTGTTCATCTTCTTTGTTACTTCTGCTCTTACTTTAGAGAGGCCAGGAGGGTGGCTTTTGGATTTTTCATCTCAGTTGCCCTTGGTCTTGCCTTGGGTAAGCTGGATGTCTGGGCTTTTATCTTGTCTAAGTGTCTTCTCATTTTCCTTTTTAAAGTTTAAATCCTGGGTTGATGTTTGTATGTTGCTTATGGTGAGACGTTTTATTGCTAATGTTTAGAATCCTTAGGAAATGACTACTTGGAAGTATTTTTGAGGTAGAGCTGGCCTTTGGGTTTTGAGTCTGTTGGAAGATTTCACCTCTTCAATTTATTAGTGATGAGAAGTTACTTCCTAGTTGTGACAGCCCCTGGTTCTTTGGCACTGGCATATTTATTATAGTATTTATTTTGACCCTTGTGAGATCTCAGTCTTGGTGTACCCGAAAGAACAACTGATCAGAACAATTATGTCTCTTTGGCTAATGTGGTACAATGTATAATAAAAATAGCATCAAACAATCAATTTGCCACCTTTAACCATATGAACGTAAGGGACATAGAAAGATCACACAAACTGAAACTGATGAAGAAGACAGGAGGGAAAGACAGAAGGAAGACATAAAAACAAGAATAGAACAATGCTAACAAAGAAAAACTAGAGACAACATTCACACTAATATATAAGAAAAATAATCAAAAGAGGAAACAAACAAAAAAATAAAGAAAACTGAAAAAAGAAGAAAAGAGTGTCCATTTTAGGGGATGTCTCTGCATTTACTGGTAGACAGAGTGAGCAGATAGAGCCTATATTGATTAATCCTAGCAACATGGTGTAGATTCTAGGGGGGGAAATGGATAATCTCTGTAAGCCTGCTCCTTTAGTTTCTCTGAAGTTCAGGCTGCTTTCTGACTTTGAAGCTGGAACCCAATTTTTTCAGCCTATGACACTTCACTTGACTCCTGCTGGCTTAAACTCAGCTCCCTGTTGTCTTGAACTCAGCTCCTTGACCTCCAGCTGACTTGAACTCATTTCTGCCTCACCCTGATACTGGGGAGTTGTTAGATTGAGCCATTTTGCAGCTGCTGTGTGTTCTGAGTTTAGTTGACCCTCTATAAGTTGGCTACTGGCCAATTGCCCTTTCCTGGGAGACATCTGAACCTGTTAACTCATCAGCTACTACAGTCTACTTTGTTCACTGCTCTGTTCCACCTGTGCATTTCTCCATGGATGTCTCTAGGGTTGCCAGTAGTTACTATGTGTCTGCAGGTTTGAGCTGTCCTTCCCATGTAGTGAGTCAGAGGTGAAGGGGAACGTGCCGTCTGCCACCTCCTTTTTCTTCATTAAAGTCTGTCTTGTTTCTCCCCATAGGCTTCAATTTTCATTTCAGATCCTTCCTGGCTTTCATTTCAGATCCTTCCTACCAGTGTCTGGATACCAAATCTTAGGCTCTTTCTTAGCTGTTCACCACTTGACCATCTTCCCAGAAATCAGTCTATAACTGAGAGCTTTTGAGGCCATTTAACCACTAAAAACAGCAAAAAAAAAAAAATATGATTCAGGAATGTGTGAGAATATTGAGAATTATTTGAGTTTTGAATTGTTTCTCTAGTTAGGGTGATATACAATTGTTATGTGATTTTTTTTTTATAGTGAATGATGTCCAAGTGGCTGATACACAGTGATTGGGGACTTACACTATTGTCAACAGGTTTAACCATTTGACTTCTTTCATTATGAATAGTCAATATGGAACTTTCTGATTATACTGGCTTATAAAATAATCTATAGTGGTGATTCAAGTTGCTTGTAAAGAGCTGACAGCTCACCCTGAAGCTAACTTGCAGCCTGGTCATTCACACTATTAGATTGTGAGTTCTCTATGATTTTATTTCTGTTACTACAAAAGTGCTACTATGAACATTTTGTTCATTTTAACTGAATATTAGAAAAAACATTTAAATATTTAGTTAAGCTTAAAAGTAAGGTCTCTAATTGAAATCCTAATCCAGTAATAATATTTCAAAAGTAAGAGAAAATTGGTACTTGGTTGTTTCTTGTGGGAAAGCAAAATATTATATTTGATTTTATCTTGCAAGTTATTTTTACTACTGTCTCACATCATATTTCTGTAAGTAATATCTGTAGTAAGTTACCTCCCCAAAGGTATTCTCCAGCATGAACTGGAATGTTGGTTATATTTACAGCTACAAATGTACTCTAATCTTCATTTAGGACCTGGGTGACCTTTCCTTTTAGCAGCTCTCTACTTGGGCTAATTAGCTTTTAAAAATACTTGTTTATATTTTAGGATAGGATTTTCCTTTATGAAAGCCAAACATGACTATCAGTATATTAAATTTACATTAGTGCTTATCACTAAATTATTCCCTCTTTGGTGGTATATACATATAATTGTGGTAGGGGTCCATAGAGGGAGTCATTTGGAGTCTCTTGTTTCTGAAGAACTGTATTTCCCTCATCCAATTTTTGTTTACATGAGTTGATATTAAAGGGAAGAAGAGGTTTTTAAGGCAGAATTTTTTTTAAACATATCTTAGAGGTAGAATAGAAATGATAGGGGAATGGATAGAGACAAGGAAAAGGAATTAAAATATTTAAAACCTTGCCTAAATTCAAAATTGAGGATTATTCTTATTGGATACACAAAGGTTATATGTATATATGGCCTACATAAAGTAGCAAGGGCTTCCTAAATGCTATTTTGTTCCAGCAAATGGATTTGCCAGTTGCTTCTCATTAACCCCTCTCCCACAATCAACAGTCTTCTTGAATTACATGCCTTCACAACAAAAGGATAGAGTGTGGCTAAAATGTCCACAGGGGAATCAGGTTACTTTAAAGAACTACTGGGATATTTCTGTATATCTGATTGAAGTAGGTAGGAGAATTTACCTTAAAGACATACAAATTTTGAGTGCCAAGGGATGTACCTCTTGAATGGGGAGGCAGTATTCTCCCAGGACAGATTTAGGAGTGGTAGCAGAAGCACTTTCCTCAGGTGGCTGAACACAGGGTGGTCATCTACAGAGAGGACAGGGTAGAAACACATGGAAGAGTTAGTCCTGAGAATAGAGGACACTCACAAGAAAATGGGAAGATTCACGGAGTGTGTATGTGCGCATGTGCTGAAATCTTGAAGTCTGGCAGTGAGAGGTTAGAGACAGTAAAATGTGAGGGCCAAAGCAGTTTGACAGACTTGTATCTACAGGCTGCAGAGGCTAGAGGTCAATCAGGTTAGTAATAGAAAATGCATGATGATTTTCCATGCTGTGATCCTTTCAGTGAATTTGCTGCAATGCAAAAACAAAACAAAACAACCCAAATCCTATGGCCTGAACTCCACTCTCCTGGAGGTTAGCTATTTTTGTTTTAAAACTGTCATGCCTGCTATGGAAACAGCATAATAATTACTTTATTTCCTGAATTCTGAGACACATCTTCCATTTAATAAGAGGTCTTTAAGAGGAAGAACATACTATATTAAGTTGTACATTGATTTTAAGATGCAATTCCATATTTCAAAACATTTAGAAATGTGCATTTTAGGATTGGAGAAGAAATACAGTAGTAATGTAGTGAGCCACAAACACTTAATAGCTTTGGCAGGGTGTTAATGATTTTTCTACTGGGATTTAGAGTGGATCCTCATTTGTACCAGTTTCTCCCTTTCTGAGAGGAAAAACAAAAGGGAAAAATTAGTGTCTATAGCATATCTTCTATAATAATAAAAATAATGCTGACATCTAATGTTTACTGACCACTTGTTATGTCCTAGCAATTGTTCTAAGTGCTCTCATCTGTTCATTTAATCCTCATAATATCCTTGAGACGTAGGTATAAAAATACTGTTTGAGTAGAAATGGAGCTCAGTGGTAGAGTGTGTTTTTAGCACCTACAAGGCCTTGGGTTTAAGCCCTTGCACCACTCAAAACCCAATCAAAACAAAATACTCTTAACTTCTGTGTGGTTTCTCTATTTTTGGAGATCTAGAAGCAGTTGTCTGAAGTCACATAGTTATTTAGCAGCAAACTTGGTATGTCAATCTATAAAGCTAGAGCAGTTTAGGTTGTTTTATCTTTTCTTTTTTTTTGGTGGCACTGGGCATCAAATTTGGAATTAATATCCCAAGTCTTTTTTGAAATTTATTTTTGTTGTGAGACAGAGTCTTGCTCAGTTCCGTAAATTTTGGATCCTCCTAACTCAGTTTCCCTCAGTGCTAGGATTACAATACAAGTTACTATTCCTGGCTTCTTAAAAAAAAAAAAAAAACCAACCTCACTTTTTCAACTTTCCTCTTTTTTAAAATTGTGAAAGATATAAAAAATATCTGTGTACCTTTGAAGCTTATATTTCATCACCATTCAAGCAAGAAATAGTACATGTCTTTTTTTTAAAAAAAAATCTCCCCCCTTGCCTTTTTTTTTTTTTTTTTTGCAGTATTGGGGATTAAACTCAGGCCTCATGAATGCTATGGGCAAGCATCTATCACTGAGTAACATCTGTGGCTCTATGTTTTTTATTGTTGGTTTGTTTGTTTTTTTGGCTCTTTGTTTTTGATTTAAGTTCTCTACATGTTTTTCTTATCCTCTTTGCTTCTCTCTAACCTTTACTCTGAACTTTGTATTAATCACTCAGCTTTTGCTTTGTTTTGTTCTTTTTGAGACAGGGTCTTTCTATGTAGTTCTGGCTGGACTTGAACTCCTTATGTACCATAGGTTGGCCTGGCACTTCAGGTGATCCTTCTGCCTCAGCCTGTTGAGTGCTGGGATTACAGGAGTGTGCCACTATTTCCAGCCATTTAGCTTTTTCTTTATAAGATTTTCTTTATAAAACTGATATATCAATAGATGATGTATTAATTAGTTTTGTCTGTTTTTAAACTCATATAAGTTGAATAATACCTTATGTATTCTTTTTTCAGATCTTTTTAAATTAGTACATGTTTGTATTACATAATGTTTACATGCCTTATGTGTAATCAGTACATGTGCCTACACATTTTAAGTTTTCTTTTCATCCATTTCCCCTCCCTTTGTACCCTCTTCCTCCATTTCTTGATTCCTTTCACTTTTGATAACAATCTATCTCTTATTTCCCATTATTTAAGCTTGTGGGTCTGGTTTATTTCACCTAACATTATCTTCTCAATGTACATCCATTTTCTTGAAAATGACAAGTTTATCTTTTTTTTTTTTTTTTTAAAGATAGGGTTTTATGGGGCTGGGGGTTTGGCTCAGTGGTGTAAGTGCCTGCTTGGCAAATGTGAGGTTGTGAGTTCCATCCCCGGCGAGGGGGAAAAAAAATAGGGTTTCATTGTGAAGTTCAGGCTGGTCTTGAACTCACTTTGTAGCCCAGGCTGGCCTCAAACTTGCAGTGATCCTCCAGCCTCATCCTTCTGAGTGCTGGGTTTACAGGCATGTGCCACCATGCCTAGTGTGGTTTATCTTTCTTTATGGATATTGTACCAGGCTTTATCAATGAGACTAATGCAGTGGAGCACATTGGAATGTTTCTTCTGGGACTCTGTCTGAGTCAAGAGCATTTCAGAGTAGGGAAGATGGCCATGTTTACATTCATCAGTTGATGCAGAATTTGTGAATGGAAGGAGAATTTTGCCAAATGCTTCTGTTCATGAACTGAATTGTTTGCAAACCAAATTGTTTGTGAACAGATGTGTTCGTGAATAGAGGCATTACTATATTATTCCTGCAGCTTCACTACTTCCCATCATTCAGTTTATGCTGTACTTTGGGCATACTGAGTTGTTACACTCCTGACAACTGATAATTCAGGGTGCTCTCCTGCCTCTAGGCCTTTGCCTTTGTCTCACTCTCTGCGTGGAAAGCTCACTGCTGTGTAAATCATGCCCACCCTTCAGGCATCTCTGGATAGGGAAAGACTTTCACAGCATTCTAGGTTGAGGTTTTCCTCAAGCTAACAGAGGAGTCTTGCTGCAACTTCAGGGTTTAGTCAGTGTTAGAATTTCAAATTATTAAATATTTGATGGAATAAAACTTAATGATTATTGTACTTGGTGCCTATAAAGACTATAAAAGATGTTTTTATAATTGTAACTATTATTAACAGGAAATGTGAAAATACCACTTAAGGTCTTCTCGGGAAAATGGCAGAAAGAAATGAGAGAAGTGTGGCTTGAAGATGAGTGACTGTGAGAATGGACCATCCATGGATCGCTGTGATGAAGCCTACTAGATCACATGTGCTGCAGAAAATTGTAAGCAATATGAAAGGCCCAGATACCTCCACCACTCACCCATCTGAAAGAAACCAGAAACATGACAAGACAGAGAAACAGCAAAAGGCCTCCAACTGCTGACCCAGGGAAAATGAGTCCAGGAGAGGTAAATGCAGAGGAGGTTGAGGGCAGCAAACATGCAATATCAGACACACCCTCATCGGAAATAAAGAAATACTTCTGTGACCTCATCGATGAATTTAAATCTGAAATTCTAACTCAGGAGAAGCAAGATATAAGAAGATTAATAAAAGAAATGCTGGGTAATCCTCAAGAAGACACAAATGGAAGAATGGAGGAACCCAGAGAAAGGAGAGAAGCCTCTGATGAAGAATATAAACAAAATCTAGAATACATGAAACAGATCCAAAGAGAATATCAGGAAATTAAAAACGCCATTGAAAGCTGGCAAAACTTCTTAACAGAAACTAGAGACAGATTTTCAAAACTTGAAGATAGATTTGCAATATATGAAAGGAGAGATTTGTGAAAGGAGGGATCTCTTAAAAAAACAAGGAACCAGGAAGTAATGATACAAAGGCTAGAAGACAAGAGGATTTATAACCTAAGAATAAAAAATGTGAACGAAGATGCAGGGACAAATACAAATGAAATAAAAAGACTATTCACAGAAATAATTAAGGAAAACTTCCCAAGCATAGGAAATGGAAGTGATACTCAGATATATGAGTCATAGAGAACTCCAGCCAGCTACAAAACAGATCTACACCCAGACTTATAATAATCAGGATCCCAGAAATCCATCACAAGAACAGAATATTAAAAGTGGTCAGAGAAAAGAAACAGATTACCTATAAAGGAAAACTCATCAAAATCACAGCAGACTTCTCAGTGCAAACTATCAAATCAAGAAGAGCTTGGAGTGAAGTATTCCAAGCTATGAAAGAAAATAACCTCCAACCCAGATTGATGTACCCTGCAAAACTGTCTCTCAGAATTAATGGAGAGACAAAATATTTCCACGACAAAGAGGAACTGGGGGAGTTCGTGACCACCAATCCAACCCTACAAAGAATACTGAAGGACATTCTAGAGAGAGAAGAAAATCACCAGGATTCCAGGAACAATGGCAGAAAGGCCTCGATGAAAGGGGCAGACAGTAGAATGAAGGAGAAAAGTAAACAACAATGACAGAAAAATAGCATAGCAAAGATGCAGAGAAGATTGGCTATATCATTGTTTTGTCTTGACTGATTTTATTCGAATCTGGTATGCTTGAGAGTATCAAGTCTGAGAGTAGAGGCAACTACTCTGAAGATGACAAGATTCAATAGGATACCCATTCTCATTTAATTATTAACTGCCTTCAAAGTCTTATGTCTCCAATGTTTGGCTTTTATTAATAGTGTTATGTACTGCTAAGTTTAATTATACTATGTCTGACAATATAGACAATTTTATTGAAAATAACAAGAGACTGTGGTTTTATATGTCCTTTTTGTGTTTCTCTAGGAATTTGTATTGTTGACTTGTTTTGATTTGTATCTCCCTCTAATACAGAAAGGCTAGGTATGCATGGAGAGACTTATACATGTGTAGAACTTCTAAACAGTTTATGAGAATGGATTATAGTTATTGTAAAGAAAAAAAGAGAGGAAAAGGAAGTATTCTAAAAGATATAAATGCATGTATGTTTAAGTGTGTAGGATTAATAACCATATTACTAAGTTTTTTTTTTGGATAGATGAACAGAACTGGTTGCAGTCTCACTGTTTAAATGTCCACTTTGTAGGCTTTATTTTTGTAACTTGAACAACTACTTCTAAGAGGAAAATATGTAATTATCAACTAATGATTTCTTACTGGTTATTATTTGTAGTTTGTTTTGTTTTGTTTTTGAAATTTTGTATTATTTCTACCCTCTTTCTGTTTCTTTTTTTTTCTTTAAATTAAAAAAAAAATAGAAAATACCACTTAAATTTGTCAGTAACCAAATTTAAATATTCTTCTAGATTAGGGTTAGGGCACAGACTACATTCTTGTCAAAAGGAGTTGAATAAAGTACTTGTTTTCACTTGTTTTCAAGACTTTTGGTTAGATTTCAGAGGACCTCCTTTACAGGTAACAAATAAAATTCACCATCTTTGCTGGGAGGAAATTCTTTAGCATTGGTTCCCTCTTTGTGTATCTCTCACACTGGCTGCTTATCTATTGAACATATCATGTCTTATCACTGAGTTTACATAATTATTGTCTATAGTTAAAAGCCTGGTGGTGGGAGTACAGGTGTAAAATCAGATTGTACTTCAGGTATGGATTAGGTGTATAACTTGCGAACGCTACTCAATCTCTCTATTCTGTAATTTCCTCTTCTTTGAAATGGGACTATTAATAGTGTACACTTTTTAAAATTATTAAATATAAGTAAATACTCATAGTGATGCCTGGCAAGTAGGAAATAGTGTACACATTTTGACTATTATTAATATTAGTGACTAATCTGAGATTTGTGTCTGTTATGCATGTCTCCTGTCTTCAGAAAATTAAATTGTTCATGTGTAGTGGTAAAAATTTATTTATATTGCAAACAAATTAGATTTTCATTTACTTATTTATTTTGGTAGTGAGGGATTGAACTCACAGCCTTGCAGTTGCCAGGCAGGGACATGTGCTGCTGAGTATATCTCAGGCCCTACAAGTTAGATTTTAAACTTTGAATGCAGGAAGACCTTTGTCTTCTTGTTTCTTGGATTTTGAATTTTCCCTATAATACAATAGTTTTCCTTAAAGTTTGTGTTGTCTGTCCATGTGAATCTTTCTTGTAGAATACTTCTTTGGATATTTTATAACTTTGTTTGGAGATCTCAGATATTAAACTTATGTGGTTTTTTTTTTTTTTTTTGGTCTTTTTGAGATAGGATTTCACTATGCAGTTCAGATAGGCCTTAAACTCACTTTGTAGCCCAGACTGGCCTCGAACTCACAGCAATCTTGAATTCTGATGCTGAATATGAAAATATATTCTTTTATTGTTAGGATTTCTGAAAATTTCATTACTGCAGAAACTTTGTAAAATGTTTTATGCAAACCAAAATATGCATGTCTTAAAATGTTAGTCTAAAATGTGCTTTATTTTTTCTCTGTAAATGTTAGCACTTTAGCTATTACTATCCTTTTTGTTTGTTTCTTGGTAATTTTGTCCAGTAAAATAGAGGCATTTTCAGAGAGTTCATGTGTACACATATGTGTGTGTGTGTGTGTGCAAGTGGGTGCCAGTATACACACATACTTGTATATTGGAAAAACTGATTATTTTTGGCACTCAGTCTGAAGCGATGCAGAGAAGAAGAAAGGAGACAAAGAGCAGAAAAGTAATGTAGGCACAGGAGAGTCATCACAGAGGATGTGAGGGCTCTCTGCTCTAACAAAAGAGGGAATTTACTTATATAAACTCTCATTGGGGTGGTGCTAAACTAGTGGGTGACAGCGAAGCAGGGATGACATTTTATCTAGGTATTGGAGTGTCCTTGGCACAAGTGGGAAGGAGAGACAGGAAATCTGTTTTTGGGCTTGTAGCACTGGAGGAAACTGATAAGTTGTCTTTTTATGGTCTCCTCACTATGTAGAACTACTGTCAAGGGGATGTGGCAGATTTTATGTGGCTAAAAACCAATCAAAAACAAAGAGAACTGTTATGTTTACTTTGGCAGAAGAAGCTTTTACAGAATATTTACCACATACACTTTTTAAAAAAATTTTTTTGAGACAGGGTCTTGCTATGTAGTTCAGGCTGGCCTTGGAATCACTATGTACCCAAGGCTGGCCTACAACTCACAGTGATCCTCCTGCCTCAGCCTCCTGAGTGCTGGTTTACAGGCATGTGCCACCATGCCTGGCTACCACATATACTTTTTAAGGGCATAATGCGTATTAATTTGATTCTTAAAGTAAACCTAGAAGCTAAGTGCTATTATTGTTCTTAGTTTCATAAATAAAAAAAACTGAGACAGACAGAGGTTGAGTGACCTGCTCATATTCACAGATCTAAAAGTGGCAGAGGTGGAATTCAAACCTAGGTCTGGTTTCAGGATCCAGTGTCTTTACCACTGAATAACCTCAGGAATGTCCCTATAATTATAACTCTCACAGTATCTTTGTGTATATGTATGTGGGAATATATTCTGCTAAATCTACTTTTAAAAATTGAGATACTGTTTGTGAACACTTAAATGTAAAGTCCCCCAAATCTTGAGTATGTAACTCAAGGAATTTGTGTATATGTACACACCTGTGTAACCATCCCGCAAATCAAGACAAAGTATTTGGAGCACTTAATTGACTAACTATATTAAGCCCCTTTTCAACCATTACCACCCTCCTGCACCTAGTAGCAATTTCTTTGTTGTGTCTTAATGTAGATAAATTTGGCATGCTCTTGAACATTCTATAAATGGAATCATATGATAAGTATTTTTTTGTTTGGCTTATTTTATTTTAAGTGATGAGTTTGATATTTATGTTGCTTTGTATTTTGTTAAATTTTTATTGCTATTTACAGTAGTTCTTAAAACTAACATTTCTGTTTAGCTTCAAAAGTAACACATTTTCAAAGCAGAAAACTTGCAAAATAGGAAAAAACACAAAAAGGCAAGTGAAAGTGACAAGTAAATGCACTATGTAGGGGTAATTATTGTTAATGATTTTGATTATACCCTTTCCCTCCTTTTTTTCTATACATATATGATTACTAGATTTAGATTATGTAGACACTTTTTTCTATAACTTGCTATTTTTTCTCAGCATGAGATTTTTCATGTCATTAAATATACATTATTTTATAATGATTTAAGAATATTTTTAAAGCACTTTTATTTTTAAAATTAATCTTTTTTGTTGTTGGTAAGAGAGTATAAAGACCCAAAACTCAAAAGGTACAAAAGAATATGCAATGAAAAAATCTTTCTCCAATTCTTACTCCAGGATCTCTCTTTCCTAAGGATCCAGGACCACTGTTTCAGGTGCCCTCTTTTGAGGGTATTTCATGCATCAACAGGTACGAATATGTTATATTTTCCCTTTTTTATGCACGAATGTTAGCACACTGCACTATTTTGCCCCTTGCTTTCTTAAAGTTGTTTTTTGAGATTGGGCTATATCAGTATTTAAAGAGGTTCTTTATTTTTAATTATATGATTAAATGTCTTACTCCTCTTAATACAAATTATATCTTTACCAAGAGATCATTTTTTATCTGATTGGCAATTATAAAATGACATTCTGTGGGCTGGAGGTTTAGCTCAGCGGTACAAGCATGTGCCTGGTAAGTGCAAAGTCCTGAGTTTGATCCCCAGTACCAAGAGAAAAAAAAGGGTTATCATTCATACAATGTTGGGGGAGCATAGACTGCTCTAATCTCTATGGAGGGAAGTTAGGCAATACCTAATATCTTTTTTCCCCCCCTTAGTACTGAGAATTGAACCCAACTGCTTTACACTGAGCTACATTCCAAGCCTTTTAATTTTTTAAACCAAATCTCACTAAATTGCCAAGTTGGTTAGGTTGGGTTTGAATTTGTGATCCTCCTCCTCAGATTGTGGGGCTGCATCATCACACCTGACTTGCATTTTGTTCTTTGACCAACAGTTGTACTTTTTAGTAGTAGTGAAACTTTTAGTTACTTATTACTACAGTATAAATACGATACTAAGAGAAGTGCCAACACTCCAATGTTCCTTTCATCTCCATTGAACAACATCAGGTGAAGGTCAGGTGAATTGATACAGATGTGAGGGGATCTCCTTGTCAAGAAAGTCCTGAACAAAAGATTTTGCCTTTTATGGATGCAGGGGCTGGAAAAGGGAGTAGTGAAAGGTCTAGAATGGAAAGAGTTCTGGATCAGGGTGAAGAAGAACATCTTTATGAATCCCTCTTTACTCTTATAAGGAAGACTTGGAAGAGGTAGCTGGGAAAGGCCTCTGCTGGTAGAGGTCCCTGGTAAAGATGTATACAGATGGAGGTGCTGGATGAGAAATGTAACATAAAAGAGCAGGCCTGGCCGTGGTGTGTGTGTGTGGGGATTCAGGGGAGCTAGCTGAGTCCTTAACCACAACTGCTGTCTGGACCACAACTGCAGGGCATCGGCCAGCTGGACACCAGGTGTGGATATGTGTCTGTGCATGTGCCCATGTGCTTGACACGTTCCCTTGAAGTCTTCCAGGTAAAGCTTTTAGAATCCTTAAATTGACTGTCTTTGAGCCTGAATGATCGCACATAGATTTTTGGCACAGAATTAGACAAATTAGATTTCAGACTAAGATTAGAAACAGTGGGGTATTGACTAAGTAAATTCATGGTAAACCCACCTAAATTTTACAATATATCAGCAAAACCTGGTTCACTATGATAGCATGGTTAGGACCCGAGATGGAAATAGATGATTTACTTAAAAACCAATATTTGAAGATTTT
This sequence comes from Hydrochoerus hydrochaeris, assembly GCA_004027455.1. Lineage (NCBI taxonomy): Eukaryota > Metazoa > Chordata > Mammalia > Rodentia > Hydrochaeridae > Hydrochoerus > Hydrochoerus hydrochaeris. The sequence continues at coordinate 28,596 of PVLA01009208.1, forward strand.
ACAGAGGTTTAAGGAATGCTGCAGCAACCAGTATAGCAACAGAAAAGCTATTACTTTCCCTAGAATTGAATGGGTGTAAGAAAGAATGGTTCAAGAAACTCCTTGAGAAATGTGATCTTTAGTAGCGAACTACTTACTGTCAAGTGATAGCCCAGGAGGGAGGGAGCAGGTGGAATAAGTACCTGATTGCTTTTCATCGATCCTTTGATGAGATCATCCATTTCTTACTAATGCTTTCCATGTGCCAAATGCCACCTGAAGCCAGAGGGGAAAAAATCTCTTTGATGTGGGTATGATCTGTAAAGATTAGCTTTAGGGCATGGAGTGGAATGAAAAAGAGTGGAAAAAGTAAAGAAGCAGAGACAAACTATCCAATACAATATTTCATTATATGTGTGTATTTAATTTGTTTGTGTGTATTTAATTTGTTATTGATTTGGGGGCATTCAGGTTGTTTCCAGATTTATTTTCTTATTGCTTATTATAAACATTTAATTACGTCTTTACATATCTATTCTAATTTCATAAGATAAGTGAAGTACAGTGATTGAGTTCCTCTTTCAAAATTTTTTATGAGTAATCTTCAGCAAGGTACAGTATCTTTTGGTACAAGAATTGAATTCTGGGCCTTGCACTTGCCAGGCAGGCACTTCCACTAGCAAAATGAGAGTCCTCATTTTCATGTCCTCATTGGCAACAGGTGTCATCATTAGTCTTCACCTGTTTAGCTGGGAAAAATTCTAACCTCCCATTTTAGTTTATATTTATGTGACTATTAGTTTAGTTGAATTGAAAAGTAAAAAGTGCTTTGTTAAATTAGCTTCATGTTTTAATTTAAAATCCCTATTTTCATTGTTCCTGGTGTACTTTAACCCATGGGCTGTTTTATCCATTCCAGAAAATAAACATTGAATATTTTATAATAATCTTTTGCTTTGTATGATGATTGATTGTGTCAACTTGAAGCTCAACTAAATTGGCTCAGCAATTCCACACTCTAGGATTATAAATTCTTTTTTTTTTTTTCCAGTACTGGGAATCAAACTCAAGACCTTGCACTTGCCAGGCAGGCACTTATGTCACTGAGCTAAACCCCCAGCCCTGTAAATTCTTATATACTTGTATTCTCTGTTTCTCTAGTAAATACTGATTGATATATTTTGGTTAATAGAGTGGAGAGAAAGTTGTAGGGATTTTTAATTAATGTCTTATGTCTCACTTTATTTTTCTTTTTATTAGTATGTGTTTGTAATGCATAATGATTACATTTATTGTGGGGAGTTGGTACATGAACGTAACACATTTCAACTCTTTTTTTTTTTATCAGTTTCCTCTCTCTTACCTCTCCACTCCCTCCATCTCTTGGTCCCCTTTCCCTTTGCAAAAATTTGTCTCCCTGTGCTTCTAGACCCTCTTGGTACTGTCATTTGCTGAGATTTTTGATGATTTTGCAGTGAGATTTGCTTTGGTTCTATTATACCTTAAAAGTATAAGGTCCCTTTACTGTCATTTTAACAATATTATTGGGGGAGGTAGAGAATTTATTTTTGTGTGCCTCCTTCCATCTTTAACAGGATGTCCTAAGTTGAAACTTTTACTGGGCCTTTTTAGGTTGATAAATATTACAAATGTCTCATAGATGATAAAGAATAGCTGGTTAGACCAGAAAGCCTCCAAGTTGCCTCAGGTTAGTGTGAGAAAGGTTCCCCTATTGTTGTAACTTCTTGGACTGACCTCTTCTAATGTCTCAGCACTCATATTCATAAAGGTATTACACAGTTGGATTACTTGTGCAAAAACATTTGCAGACTTGTTCATTTGCATGCAGTCTAATGATTCTAACAGGCATGCATATATCCACAATGCAGGTTAAGCTTTATAGGTACAGCAAAATATTGAATAAGATGATGTATGGGATTGACAATCAAGATGGATAGTGACTGGAACAGGGTTCAGGAAATCTTTGGGGCTGCCTGTTCCTCTTTTATATACTGAATTATGAGGCGATCTGGCCATAAAGGGATGCACTAGCAGGGTGCAAGGCAATGACATAGGGGACAACTAGTAGATTTAGTGTAGCTACTGTTTGCCAATCAGTATGGAAGTATATTCTTATTTTTTAGAATATATGGCCAAAATAGTACGTTTAACTAATAGTCATGAGCCTTTCCCCTTTGGCTCCAACTGTGTTGCTCTTATTTTCCCTTTCTAGGATGCTCTAAAGTTGCTTTAAGTTGTGTTGCCTACCACTATTTACTTTCCCAAGTTCCTGCATAGGACAGATAAGATAGATAAGATAGATAGCATAGATCCTATCTGTAGGCTCAAGCTTTTATCAGTTCCTAAGTCAACCCTGAAGATAGTGAAATTCATAGTAATGACATCAGCATCCTGGTGCTTGCTTTTGAACAAAACCCAAGGCTCCCTAGGAAATCTCTTAAGAATTTCAGGTTTGTCTTCCATCTCTCAGTCTTGGCTCTATGTGTGGGGTAAACTTTTTTACCTTAGTTTCCTCTCCTAGTGTCAGAACCCGATACCTTCTAGTGCATCCTATTTCTTTTGATTCCTTCCTCTCCATTTTCTGCAACCTTGCTGCGAGAATGTAGAGCCTGAAATCAGAACTGAGTTGGCAGATGTACTCAAAAACACATCTGCCAACTCAGTTCTGTTCTCTATTCCTGAGTTGCATTCTTTTGGTATTGATGCTTCTGCAACTGATGATGGAATTTTATAGTGCCCTTTGGATGTCATATTATAGAATATCCAGCTGCTCCCACAAGATTGTTTCATACCTTGAATTGGGCAAATTAATACCCTTGAAAAAAAATCAATGTTTTTTACTCGATGGGTGAAAGGTCAGTTACCAAACAGCTTTTGACATACAGTATTACATACTGACATTGGGGATTTCCAACTAAAAAAGACCCTTTAGAATATGTAACGAAGCTCACTGTGGCCAAGTGCCACACAGATACTCAGTGTTCAATTAGCTTCCAAATTTCTCACTCTTAAGTATAAGAAGACCACCAAAGATCATCAGATATTAGAGGAAAGCTGTATACATGAAAGAGAGATAATAATACTTACAGACATAAAAAATAATTTGGAGGAGGCAGACATAATATTCTCAGGTGAAGAAAAATGTAATCATAAAGTAAAACCAGAACACCGTGAAAGTTATATTTAAGGAACAGAAAGGGTCTTTTGAAGACAAAAAATCACAAAAATGATAAATCAGTAGAAGGGCTATTCAATACAGAAAATGTCTCTGAATATAGAACAGAAATGAAGAAAATCAAAGCATAAGTGAGAAAAGAAAAGAAGCAGAACTGGGTGTGGTGATACCTGCTTGTAATTCTGGCAGTGGGAAGGCTGAGATAGGAGGATGGGGAACTGAAGGCTAGTTTGAGCTATAGAGCAAGATTAAGACTAGCCCAATTTACATAGTGACACTGTATCTCAGAAAAAAAGCAAGAATATTGAAATATTATTCTAAGAGGTTGAACATCTGAATATAAGCAGTTCCAAAAAAAAAAAAAAAGAGAACTAAGAAGATAGAATGGAGGAATTTGCCAGTGAAATAATTGAAGAAAATTCCCTAGAACTAACAGAATAAAATTTATTTACATAAGGTCCATCACTGTGAAATTTAAAAATTCATGATATTAAGATAATTCTATAAATTTGGAAAGAAAGGGTGTTGGGTAGGGGAGAGACATTTCTAATTAGAAGGCTAGGAATTAGCATGACCTTTGATTTTTTTTCAGAAGTCATACTGTAGTCTAGAAGGCAATGGAGCAGTGCTTTCAAAGTTAACTAGAATTTTGTACCCAGTCAAATTATTAATCAAACATGAAGGTAGAATAAAGATATATAAAAACATGCTAGCTTTCATATTTTGTCTACTGTGCAGTTTTTCCCATGCAGGAAGTTACTGGAAGGTACACTCCATCAAAATAGAGAAGATGAAGATACAGGTTAATGAAACAGGTGATACACAGGATTGGTAATGAAGAAAGAGCCCAGGATAAAGATTATGCATGATACACCATATGGCAACTAGTCCAGCTTGGAACAATTTTGCAGACTCTGGAAGAGACTTTAAGAGTATGTAACTGATAGACTGCCTGATAAATATAAATGTGCTAAGAGGAAATTTAAGTTGCTTCCAAAAAGAGAGGTTAATTCAAAATGGGGAGAGAAAATTAAGCCAAAGAGAAAGCCAAAATGGGTGCAGTCATGGGGGCTTTTTTGTGAGCAAGCAGGAGGTGTTAGTATAGGAGAGATGCCATGTAGTAACAGGAAGGAGATTACTTTGATGCAGGAGCCAGACAGAATATAGGATCTGGCTGGATATTTATTGATATTTGGTTCTTCTATGGTTTATTTCGTAGTTATTAAGGTAGAAATGGTCTCCAATGTCAAGAATTTTACAATTTTAATTGTGTTTCATGATCAATTTCTATTTGCACCAAAAATTTCTATCCCTTATGCCTTAAGTCTTAAAGTATGTCGTTCCTCTCTAGGCTGTTCTCTCAGACTCAGCTTCCCTGAAATAGTCAGATAGCAATATAACATAAGAACACCCAGACACAATAATTATCTTCATAGATGACTCTAAGTAATGAAATCTTTACTGCAATCTGATTAGAGAAATGCTACCACATTCTTGTCCTAGTATTCTTCTAGGTTTAATTTAGGCCTTTAGTCCCTTTCTGTGTTTGTTTCGCCAAGAACTGACTTGCTTATTTCCTTGTTCCTAGGGCTTTATTGCAATGTCAGTTATTTCTCAATTTCATTTAGTGCATTTCCTTCAATAACTACGCAGATATGTGTAGTCCTTTCCCTCTGTGTACTCCCCTACCCTCCTATGTGTTACTGAGATTTTCTATGCAAGCTGGAGGGGTGTTAGGGCCCTAATCCTTTTTAAAAGAAAGAATATCTTCTAGGGTTAAAAATGTGTACTGGCTTAGTGAGCTCAGGCTGCTGTAACAAAATACCATGAACTGAGTGGCTTAAACAAAATATATTTCTTTTCCAGTGTTATAGAGGTTGGAAAGTTCAATATCAAGATGATACAGATTTGGTTCTTGGTGAGAACCTTCTTCCTGGCTTGTGGACATCATCTTGCTGTTCTTTTCTGGCTGAGAAAAAGCTCTGGTGTCTTTTCCCTACTCTTAGGACCTCATATAAACATAATCCCCCCTTAAAACCTTACTTCAAAGACCATCACCTTGTGGGTAGGGATTCAACTGATGAATTTTTGGGTGGACACATTCAGTGTATAATACCCCATAGAAACCATTGCCTTTTTTTGCCCTGTTTTGAATTCAATCAGAAATCCTGACTACAAGATGAGCACAATGGTGCAAATCTGTAATTCCAGCTGTTCACAAGGCTGAGGCAGGAAGATCACAAATTCAAGCTCAGCCTGGGCAACTTAGTGAGACTGTCTCAAAATAAAACAATAAAAAAACTTGGGAGTGGGTGTGGATCAGTGGCAGGGTACTATTATTATGTTGATATTTATGTGATCTTTTATGTTTAGCAGTATTTGTTTTATGAAGTTGGGTATGCTGGTATTCATTGCATGTATATTTACAATTGTTATATTTTCCTGGTGAATTGTTTCCTTAATCATCAGGATCCTCTTTGCCTCTTCTGATCAGTTGAACTCCACTTTGTTTCAAAGTAAGATAGCTATTTCTGCTTGTTTTGGGGCTCCTGTTGCATGATATATTGTTTTCCATCTTTTGAGTTTTAGTTGATGAGTATCTTTTTGGATTAAATGTGTTTCTTATATATAGTATATGACTGGATTGTGCTGTTTGATCCAGTCTACCAATCTGTGTCTTTTTGAGAGTTAATGAGGTTTACACTGAGAGTTATTATTGAAATGTATTTACTTATTCCTGTTGTATTATTTTCCTGTGCTGATTTTCCCCACTTCTGCTTAACTGATCATCCTCCTGGATGTAGTCATCCCATTAGACATTTTGGCATTGTTGGCTTCAATGTCTTTTTCCAGGATATCTTTATGAATTCTTTGGAGTCCTAGTTTAGTGGTCATGAATTTCTTAAGATACTGTTTGTCATGGAAAGATTTCAATTTTCCATCAGTTTCATTTGCAGATTTTCTTCACTTTTTCTAGTATATGTTTGTAGTACATAGTGATCACATTCCTTTTACGGAATTGAAACAGGTACATGACACATTACAGTTATTTTTTGCATGCCTTTCTTCTGTCCTCTTCCCCCTCCCTCCATCTCTTGGTCACTTTTCTCATTTGAAAAGATCTATTTTCCTATTATCTTTTATTTTGCTTTTTATTCATATTTTGGGTTTCTCATTTAAGATAAATCATATGATAGTTAAGCTTATGATATTAAGTGAAATTTATTATGGTCTCAAGGAAATCCATTTTTCTGCAAATGACTCAATTTTATCTTTATGGCAGAGTAATACTCCATTGTGCATATATTCTACATTTTCTTTATGCAATCATCTGTTGATGAACATAAAATCTGTTTCTAAGGCTTATGTATTGTGAATTGTGCTGCTATAAATGTGTATATCAGTGCAGTGTATTTTTAGCTCTTTTAGAAAGATACCTAGAAGAGGAAGAGCTAGGTCAAATAGAATTTCTATTTTTAGTTTTTGAGGAATCTCCATATTGATTTCCATAGCAGTTGTATTAGTTTACATTCACACCAACAATGTAGAAAGATTCCATTTTCCTCACAGTCTCACCAGCATTTATTAACTGATTTGTTGATGATAACCATTCTTTATGGAGAAAGATGCAATCTCAGTGTTGTTTTAATGGCATTTGCCTAATGGCTAGAGATTTAGATCACTTTTTTCTTATATTTATTGGCCATTTGTACTTCTGACAAATGTCTGTTCATTTCACTTGTCCATTTTTTGATTAGGCTTTTTATTTTGGGGGGGTCTAAGTTTTTTGAGTTCTTTATATAGTGAATTTAGTCCTCTGTCTGAGGAATAGCTGGCAAAATTATTTTTCCATTCTGTAGGTTATCTCTTCACTCTACTGGTTGCTGCCTTGGCTGTGCAGAAGTTTTTTAATTTGATATGGTCTCACTTGTTGAATCTTGATATTATCGTGCAACTGGTGTTCTGTTCAAGAAATCCTTTCCTATACCTCCAAAATTTTTACCTATTTTATATTCTAGTGCATTACATTTTTCTGTTTTAACATTTATATCTTTGATCCATTTTGATTTTGATTTAGTACATGGTGAGATACATGTGTCTATATTCAATCTTTTGCATGTAGATAGCCAGTTTTCCCAGCTCCATTTATTAAAGCTCCATTTATTCCTCTAGTGTATGTTTTTGGCCCCTTTGTTAAAAATCAGATAGCTGAGTGTGCTTGGGGTTGTTTCTTCATCATCTGTCCTGTTCCAGTGAGCCACATATCTGTTTTGTGCTGCTACCGTACTGTTTTTAATCACTGTAACTTTTATAACTTGATTTCTGGGATTGTGATGCCTCCAAATTTGTTCTTATTATCCAGCAATGCTTTTGCTATTCTGTGTCTCTTATGGTTCCGTATAAATTGTAGGATTGTTTTCTCTGGTTCTGTGAGGAATGCTGTTGGGATTTGGATTCAAATTGCATTAAATCTGTATGAGTTTTACAAGTATGGCCATTTTGACTATATTGGTTTTGCCTATCAAGGAATAGGTGATACTTTGCAATTTTTGGATGTCTTCTTTGATCTCCTTTTTTCACAATACTGTAGTTTTTGTTACAGTGGTCTTTCACTACCTGGGTTGGGTTAATTTCTAAGTATTTAGTTTTGTGAATGTTATTATTTTCCTAATATTCTTCTCAAAGAGTTCATTACTGGAGTATGGGGGTGCTGTTTGATTTTGTGCCCTGTAACATTGCTGAATTTGTTTATTAATTCCAGGAGTCTTCATTTGGAAGTTTTTGAGTCTTCTCTGTAAAGAATCTTGTCCCTGCAAATAATTATAGCTTGATTTCTTTCTTTTCAATACATATCCCTTTTATTTCTTTATCTTCCCTGACTGCACAAGTCAGGAGTTGAATATAGTACTCCATTAAGTTTTAAAGATAGTTTTGAAGGATATATCAATCTGAGTTAGAAAGTATGTTTTTGTTAGGGTTTAAAATACTTTACTCCAAGCTCTCCCAGGCTTTAAGATTTCTGTTGGGAAGTCTAATGTACTTTTAATGGATTTATTTTTATAAGTGATATGTTGATTTTCTCTTAACAGCTTTTAAGATTCTGCCCTTGTGTTGGACTTCTGGAATTTTTGACTATGATGTGTCATGGAGAAGTTCCTTTCTGATTGTGGCTATTTCAGGTTCTCTATGCCTCCCTTACCTGTATGTTGATCCCCCTGCCAAATTTGGAAAATTTTCTGGGTTTTGATACTATTTGTGCTACCTGTTGATTTTTCACAAATTCCAGTGAATTTTCTTTGTGTCATCTAGCAGCTGTTGATCCATTTTCATATTCTTTTGTTGTTTATAAGATCTCTCTGAATATATAGTCACCTGTTTCAGCTTTATCTTCTAGTTATAACACTCTGTTCTCCCTCTGGTCACTTCTGTTGCTCATACTTTAAATATAATTTTTTTATCTTCTGGATTTCTGTTTAGTACTTTTTCATGAAGTCTAAATTTTCACCAAAGTGGTAATTAATGTTTTGTATCATTTATTTAGCCCAGTTGGCTTTTTATTAGTATCTTCTGTTAATTCACTCACTGATCATTTCATTATACCCTGTTTATTTATATCATCTGTTTTTTGTTGCATTCTTTTATCATTTCATCTAATTCAGCTCTTTAACTTTTTATTTCCTCCCTATTCATGCCTTTTGGATCAGTTTTGGGAGAGTTGGAAGTTTTGTTGTCTTCTCATGTGTCTTTTCTTTCTTTTTTATTGTTCTGAGGTTTGCTAGTTGATTGTAGTGGACAGACTTTGTTGCTAGTATGGGGATATCTTTAGTTAGTGCAGTTTGGGTCTAGTTAACTATAGGCTTTTGTCTTTGTCCCAAGATTCAGCCACCGCCATCAAGTCAGGAGCAAAAGATGCATTATAATTGTCTCATCACCCAGTTTCTCTGAAATGAACCACATTATTGTTGATGGCACAAAGACATACCAGGTATTGGCAAATAGTAAAAACTAATTAATAGCAATAACTATGACACCCTGTCAGCAGCCAAAAAATCAGCAGTAGAGTCTGAGGCAGACCAAATACTGACATACCATAAGAAATAATGGAAGCAACCACTGTACCACTCTTAACCAAAAGAGAGAAAGAGAGAGAGAGATCTACAATTATAATATAGACAGAAATACAAGCCAGATGTTGACATACAGTAAATAACTATGTCACCATTAAAAATAAAATTCAACAATAATAGCATAGTTAATTAAATATCTAAAGATTAATAAAGCTTAACAGTAATACTAGTAAAGATGGAATGGGTGTAGAATGGGAATATGAAAGAATTACTGTAAAATCTGAAAAATGAAAGGATGAGAAAAGTGAGGTAAAAGATTCTATTAAGAAAAAAAGAAAATTAATAGAATTAGGTAAAAATAGCAGAAAAGAACAAACAGGAAAAAAATAGAGCAAAATAAAAAAGAGAAAAAATAAAGAGTCACTCACCCATCTCAAATAAGTCAGTGATGGAAGAAAAAGAAATCAATATAAAATTTTATCTGTATTTTTGAGTGAATGATTTCTTTCCAGAGTCTGTAGTATTCAAATCCATAAGATGTGGGGAAGGGATAGTTACTGCTAAGACATATTTTGTTTTTGTGTGTGGGTGCTGTATCCTACCCTGAATTTTCCTATTGGGCATGGTCTATCAGTAGCATCTGTTTTTTTTTTTTTCTCCGCAGTGTGAGAGGAGAGAGGGAGAGCAGGAGGAAGGTAAATAGGCCTTTATTGAGGGCATAGGAGGGCTGCTGAGATGCCTGCAGCCTTTAGAATCTTCAGGAATAATCATAGCCTTTTTATTTGGAACCTAACAGGGGAGGAGCTAAAGGGGCAGGCAGAATGATGCACTGACAGCCCGTTGGAGGAGCCTGTGCACATGCGTGAAGAGTAGGAGGTTTGACTTGCAGGTTTGTGAAATTAACACAAGGGGGCGCTGCCCAGTACCAAAGGCAGCTCATACATGAAATAAAACCTCTGTTTCCCATCTTTGGGTTGTTAAGGGAGGATGTGTCTCTAGCTATTTCCTGCTGAACAAGGGCCTCGTATGGGAGGGATTGGGAGAGTTGATGGGACAACAGGTAGGCCTCACGCAAGCTCACATGGCAGAGATGTTGCTGAAGGCAAGGAATTCTTTGGCCGTGAATACGCGGATTCTGGATTGAATGAACCTTGAAAGAAGTTTAGAGACACAAGGAGCTATGAGCAAAAAAAGAATAATTGTGATAAGGGGGCCTAAGGAGGGTAGTAGGCCCATGAATCTAATGTAGGCCACCAAGAAGACCAAGAAGTAGAATTGGAGACTGTGTATCTTTTACCAAGTTCCTCCACAACTTCTCTGAGATTCTTCACTTAGCCTTTTACAGTGCCTGATTGATTTACAAAATAATAACATTCTTCCCCCAGCATTGCACAGTACTCCCCCTTTTCAGCTGTAAGTACATCAAGCACATGTCCATTCTGGAGGATGACCACAGCCAATGAATCGAACTGATTCTGAAGAGAGTCTACAGTTTTTGAGACCACATCGATAGAGGTTCTTAGGTCATGTGATGGCTGACCATGGTAGTGGGCACCTATTCTAATTCCCCCTGCCCCTATTCCTTTAGCTGAAAAGATGCCTATTCCTGTCAAAATAGGAGCTATAGCAGCTCTGTTTGTAAGTGTATGAGGTGTGAGAGAATAGTTTGTTGTTCCTGTATGAGTTGGGTTTTTGTATGGAGTGTTACTTGAGGGGCCACTACTGCTACTGTACAAGAGCCCTGGCAGACAGATGGGAGGCAGGTATATGCTCCGTATCCACAAAGAATTGTCCACGAACTGGGCATATTAGTGAGAACTCATGAGACACATTTTGTAAGTGAATGCAAGAAGATAAAGCACCTACATGTGGAGTGGCCTTGGAGTCACTGGCCTGGTAATTACATGTCAGATTTTTGGGCCAGAGTTGTCCAGGAGCTAGTGTGAGATGTCCAACAATTTTAGCCAGTGGATGTGTTTGAAAGGAGAATTGGTTCACCTGGACAAGGTAAGTCATGTATAGATCCTGTTGCAGAGGTAGACATAGCCAGCAGTCAGAGAAAAGGGTATCATTTTCTGACAGTTGGAGTGCTGTCCTCAGAAATCAGTAAGTCTTGTTGAGAAGGCAGGTATGGGTAGGGTGTAGGAGTGAGTCTGGAGGGTTAGGAGGAAGAGATGAGGGTGCCTGTGATAGTGTGTACAGTAGGGAGCAGCCTTTTGTGAAGTGTTGAAAACATAAGTTTAGGAGTAGGGGTGACATACACTGTAAGCCCCATGTTTGACTACAAGGAAGTAGTGGAAATGTTTCTGGATTTTTTTATGTGAACATGTAAGATCTGTGTCCAGAATGTATGTGTAGTAGTTATTTTTATGTAGATGTAGTCATCATGATTTGTCCAAAATTGATAATTGCTACATCCTATGGACTCACATCCCCAGCAGGGACAATAAAAACTGGAATGGTCAAAACATGGTGCATAGTTAGGATTTTCAGGGCAGAGGTAAAACTAGGGGCATAGATTGCATACACTGGTTGTCCATTACGGTAACCTTTAATAATGAGCACACTCCAAGGGATATCAAATATTAGAGATCCTGAAGTCCAATTAGCCTGAGCAAATGTTGTGTATGTGTAACCTGCAGCTCTCCATGTTTGGTGAAAGAGAAGTTGTAGGTTGGGAGGAGGGGAAGTTGTGATTGTGAAGGGGGAATTAGGAGCAGTATCCAAATTGGGAAGAGTGTCATGTTTGCTAAGGCAATTGAGAACAATGAAAAGGCTGATTATGAGTAAGATGAACCGTATAAAGGAAACCTTGTATATGATGTTAGAGTCTTTGGGAGAGACTGTTATAAGGGCTACTGTGGCGAAAAGAATTACAATGCCATAGAAAGCCAAAAACCAGTGTGAGTAGCAAAGCATCCATTAAGTGGGTATTTGCAGCTGTTGATTCTTGGTGAGGTGGAGGCAGGTGGGGGTCACAAACTGAGAGGGCCACTGTGTGTGTTTTGGGTCGGGATTACCGGATAACTTTTTGTCTGGGTGATGTGGAACCTACATGGTAGTCTGGTGACCTTGACACCTGTTAGGGTTGTGAGGTAGACCAGATAGGGTCCATCCTACTTTGGCTGAAGTCCGGTATGTGTGGGCTTAGGAAATTCAAGGTAAATTAGGTCTTCTGGAGATATAGGAGGGTCAGGAGATGTTCCATCTGAAGGTTGAGGAAGACAAAGGTCAGCATGTTGACACAGCAGATGTCGAAGAAGGGAAAGAATTGGAATATAATCAGCAAGAGGAGGAGAGTCTGAGGAAGAGGGAAGATTGTGTAACAGGAAGGGTCATCCATATATGAGCTTGAAAGGGCTTAAAAAGGTAGGTGCTCAGGGAAAGGCTCTAAGTTTAGTTAGCACTCAGGGAAGAAGTTGAGGCCAGGACTGACATAATTCTAAAATAAGTTTTGTAAGATGAGTTTTTTTTTAGTCCATTTGACTTTTCCACTTTTTCTGAGGATTGCGGACAATATGGCACATGTAAGCATCAGGTGATATTTAAACTTGCAGAAACTTGTTAAGTGATGTACGAAATAAAAGCTGGATAACATTGGCTGATTGCATACTCTCAGGTGACTGGACCTGGGAATGATTTCTTGCAATAAGACTTTACCACCCCTGCAATTTCCCTAGCTGTTGGAAAGGCCTAGACCCAACACAAAAAGGGTAAGAAGATATTTTACAGTTTTATATTGGGGCATGTGAGTGAAGTCTATCTGCCAATCTTAACCAGGGGCCTACCCGTGAAATTGGTGAGTAGGAAAAGAGGAGGGTGGTGCATGTCCCTGAGGAGAAGTCCTAACACAGAGCTGACAGGTGTGAGTTATCTGATGGATGGTAGCTCTCAGCAAAGGATGTGTGACCACTGGGATTAGAAGCCTGTTTAGTGCCAGTGATCCCACGTTGTTGGGTAAATTTGTAACAATATCTTGAGTTTGCTGATCTGGAAGAACAAGTTTTGACCCTTGGAAGATCCACCCTTGTGTGTTTTGTGTGTATTCTGGCTTTTGGAGTAACTGTAGTTGTTGTGGAGAGTATTTAGGAGAAGGAAGATCATTGGGAACTAGTGGAAGAAGGTGGGAGGGACATGGCTGTTGTGCAACTAGTTTAGCTTGTGTGTCCACAAAGGCATTATCCTAAGAGATAAAGTCTGGTGAAACTTGATGTCCCTCCCAATGAATGACTGCTGCCTGTTCTGGAAGTTAGACCACCTCTAGTAGTTTAAGAATGAGAGGCTCATTTGTGATAGGGGTTCCCTGAGTGCTAATGAGACCCCTTTGCTGTCATATGGCAGTGTGAGAATGAAGAATACTAAAAGTATACTTTGAGTCTGTGTATATATTGATTATTTTGTCTTTGGATAGTGTAAGAGCTCATATAAGGGTCACAAGTTCAGCCTTCTGTGAGAATGTTCCTGGGGGCTGTGCACTTGCCTCAATCACCCCAGACTTTCTGACTATAGCATATCCTTTTCTCTTCTGAACATTCATGTTTGTTGAGCTGCCATCTATAAACCATGAATCTGACTCTGCAGATAGAGGTATGCTGCTAATATGAGGAAAAGGAGTGGGATTTATTTTGTAGGACCTAAATGCAGTCATGAAAAGGAATTGTGTCTTTGTCCAAGATCAGGAGTAAAGTGGCTGGATTGAGGGGGTTGCTAGTTGAGATTGTGACTTTGGGATCTTGTACAAGTGTCAGGTATATCTGTTGTAAGCATGAGGAAATCATCAGAGCAAGGGGGTGTCTTATGTGAGATTAAGTCAGCAAGGTGATGTGGTGCGTAAACCATGACTGTTTGTCCTAAGGTGAACTTTTTTGCCTCTTGAGTTAAAATTGCTGCCACTGCTGGTGCATGAAGGCAGAAGGCCATCTACACATCGTGTTGTCTAATTATTTGGAGAGGTAAGCTACTGCTGAAATGAGGGTCCCTTTTGGTGTCCTAGGACCCCTACAGCATCACATTTTTGAGTTGAGGTGTATAGTATAAAAGGTAAGGTAGGATTGGGGAAGGTTATAGCCAGGGCTTTAAGTAAAGCATTGTTAAGTGTGAGAAAAGAGGAGTGAATTGGTGCTGAGGGGTCTGGTTCCAATAGAGATCCCTTTGAAGCCTGGTATAGTGGTTGTGCCAAAGAGGCAAAGTTAGGAATCCAAAGATGAAAAAAGTTTGCTAAGCCTAAGAAAGATACCATCTGATGTTTAGTAACTAGCATCTGGAAGTCACAAAGTAACACTTTGTGACCATAAGTTATGGAACTTGTGGTAGGAGTAAGAGTGAGCCCTGAGTTTTGACCTTTCATGAAGCTGTCTGAGCTTCGGTAGGGGAAACTCTGTATCCCTGGTCAGAGAGAAAGTTGAACAGGATAGCTATATTGAGCAGAGCTGAAGTGTGGGTAGGGGAACAAAGGAGGAGGTCATCAACATACTGGATAAGTGCACTAGGTTGGAGGTCAACTGCTGCAAGATCAATGGCAAGAGCTTGACTGAAAAAGTGTGGGCTATCCCGGAAACTTGAGGTGGGACTGTCCATGTGAGTTGTGCAGATTGAAAGGTGTCTGAATCTGTCCACGTAAAAGCAAAGAGATCCTGGCAGTCAGAATGTAGGGGTATAGTAAAGAAGGCATCCTTGAGATCTAACATTCTAAAGTGAGAGGTGGATTGGGGAATATGAGACAGTGTAGTATAAGAATTTGGGACCAAAAGATGCATTATCAACAGCCCTGAAGTCTTGTACTAATCAATATGAACCATCTGGTTTAAGTACAGGGAGAATTGGCGTATTGTAGGGGGAATGTGTATCCTTTGAGAATCCATTAGATAGCAGATGGTCTGAGTCCCTGCAGGTGTTTTGCAGCAATAGGGTACTGTGGAACACAAGGGAAAACAGAAGAATCCCAGAGATGAATTAAAACTGGGGTAGCATGAGTGGCACACATGGGTTTGTAGGTGTCCTAGACTACTGGATCAACAAAGGAGGAGGAAAGAGGAAGGGCAACGGTGTAGCACATAGGCACTGGGGTTAAAGTGTGAGGGCTCCGGAAAATGAAGGTATAAGAAAAGTTGAGTTTTGAAATAAGTCCCCGCCTGAAAGAGTTACAGGACAGGTTGAGGTGACTAAAAAGCTATGTTTAAAGAATAGATCTTAAAATTGGCGGGGAATAAGGCCTGTCTGCAGAGGTTATGTTGACTTACCATCAATCCCCACAATGGAAACATGACCAAGAACATCAGCCTAAAAACTCAGGTATCACACTATGTCGAGCCCCTGTGTTAATAAGGAAAGAAAGTGTTCTACCTGAAAAATTCAGTGAGACTTGGGGTTCTGAGAGCGTCACCTTGGTGGGGGCTATGGACCCCGAGCTATGTCAGTTGTCTCCAGTGGTGAATCTGAGCAGATTGCTCAACGATGAACCTGGAGGTGGAGGTAGCAATGTTGTTAGCTTCTGTGAGGGCGTGAAAGTGGATGACTTACCCACTCTCTGTTGGACAGGGCAGTCGACCTTCTAGTGGCCCTCTTGATTGCAGAGAGGACATGCTTGAAGGTGGTCTTGAGTTTGGGCAGGCTTATGCCCAGTGTCCTTCCTTGCCACATTTGAAGCATGGTCCTGGAGGGGTGTGGGGTTTGGATGCCATATTGGCAGGTTTACCAGTTGGTGTGTCTCTCCAAGCCTTGAGTGCTGCAGTGAAAAATTAACCCTGGAGTTTGGCCTGAAGTCTGATCTTTTCTAAATCCTGTTTGGCTCGCAGTTTGAGCTCTTCTAGTTTGTCCTGCTTAAGCAGTGGTCTCGATTGTTAAAAATGTGCAGAATGTGCAAGGCCACATGTGAAAAGATCCTTTTGTGGAGACTGAGGGCCTAGATTAGATTTTTAAAATTAAGTTTGTACATCTGGTACCACCTGGAAAATAAAATGAGAATTAAGAGGAATAATTCCCTCAGGCATTGCAGGGTCTACTTTTGTATATTTAGTAAAAGTTTCAGTAAGCTGAGTGAGAAACACCACCGGATTTTCATCTGCTTGGTGGGTTTGCTCTCACAATTTGCATCGGGGTGGCATCAGTTTTCCTCACACACCCCTGCGTGACCCCCCACCTGCTTCTGGCCCTACTGCTATTGGGAGGGCACATAGCTGACAAGGACAGCATTACTGCAGCCTCCAGACTCCAGAGGATGGGGCGCACCCAGAAATGCTTGAGCATATTGAAAATGGACAGGAATCCCAGGTGCTGAACATGGCACTGACCCTCTGCATTCAGTAAGAAGTGCATGTTTGGCCTTGGCCTGGAAATTCAAAGTGAGGACATATTATCCCTGCCTCATCTCACCCATGAACCAGAAAGACACCATAGGTGCTGGTGCCTCCTTCTAGCACTAACTGGGCAGCTTTGAGTCATGAAAGCATCAGGTGGAAACAAGAATATCCCGAGAGAAGCTGGTCCCCCTTCCCTTACCCCAACTCCTGGAACAGGAATGATCCTGGAGCTATTTCTGGAGTGTCCAGAGGAGGATAGGAGGTTAAGAGAGGATGAACTGTCCCTGCCGGGGCCCCTCCTCAATGGGAATGTAGGGGGGAAACTCTGGGGTTAGCAGTTCCATTGAGTCAAAATGGGAGGTGACAACTTCACAAAGGGGAGGAGGGGCCGAGGAGCGGAGGTGGAGGAGTTGGGAGGGGTTAAAGATGGCACTGGGTTGGTGATGACAGAAGGTGGGTGGGGGGAGAAGAAGGGTCCAACCAGAACGTGTATGATGGGCAGGAGGAGGAGGAGACGCATAGGGGGTCTAGCAGGGGAGGAATGCGGTGGTGGGCAGAGTATGCATGAGTTAAAGGGGGTGGAGAGATGGCAGAAGATGGTGGAGGGGAGAGGGGAGAGAGAAGACTGTGGAAGTGGAAGGGAAGGATAGAGATGGAGGTGAGTTGGCTGAGGGAAGGAGGGGCTCAACTGTTGCCAGAGGTTGAAGGAACTGGGGCGGGGGTGAAGCCGGAGACTGTGGCAGAGGTGAGAGGGGTGAGGCGGAGTCAACGGCAATGAAGGAAGAAGAGAGGGAGAGGGCTGAGGATTGGCCAGAAGGGAGGATTGCAATGAGGAGGAGCCTGAGGACCCGTGTGGGCATGGAGGAAGAAGGACGGAAGGAACATTATCAGTGGGATTGGAGAGAGAAGTGGGGGAGTCCTGGCAGCAGTGCTGAATGGAAAGGGAAAGGGAGCATGTGGAGTGGGCCAAAAGGACTTGAGTTACTTCACAGGACTGGATAAGGTTGGGACATGCCTGGAGTTCAAAAAAGGCCTGAACATAGGCAAGTTCCCCCCACCTGCCATTACAGTAGCAGTAGTTATCTAAATCTCTGAGAATATCATAATCAAAGTACCGGTCCCTGGCCAGTGCTTGGCATTATTGAGAGGGTACAGAGGCCAAGTGGTTTGGCAGAGGAAAATAAGCTATTTGGGTCTAATCAGTTGTGCTAGGCCCAAAGGCCCCAGGTGGTGGAAGAGTCAACTAAGAGGAGTGTTTTTGTTTGTTTGTTTGTTTGTTTTTTGATAAGGAATGAGCATTTCCCATAATGAGCCAAATCAGGGTGAACCAACGAGGTGGGTCGTCACCTTCACCTACCACAGGAGCATGTTAGTTGTGCCCCCTAGTTGTCACCAGAGGAGACAAAAGGGGAAACGAGGTCCTGGAGGATGAGCAGGGTGTGTATGTGGGGCGGTCCCCCATGGACCTGCAGCCTAAGAGACAGGCACCCCAAGCAAGAGTCAGCTCACCTTTGAGAACCTAAAGAAATGAGACCTGCCGGTGTTGGTGCTGGGTGGACAGCAGCTGGTAACAGCAGCGGCAGGGATCTTTCACAAAAGAGAAAAAGAAGAGCGCGGGGTGGGGGGCGTTCGCTGTCGGGGGGACCTTGAACAGAGGGATAGGCCCCCTAGGAGCAAGGGCCCCATCTACTCTGAGTCTAAATGCTATCAACTGTTTGGTTTTTTCCGCTGTGTGAGAGGGAGGAGAGAGAGCAAGCAGGAGGCAGGTAAATAGGCCATTATTGAAAGCATGGGAGAGCTGCTGAGGAGATGCCTGCAGCCTTCAGAATCTTCAGGAACAATCATGACCTTTTTATCTGGAACCTAACGGAGAAGCTAAACGGGTAGGCAGAATGATGCATTAATAGCCGATAGGAGGGACCCCTGCATATGCGTGAAGAGCAGGTTTGACTTGGGAGTTTGCGAAATTAACACAAGGGGGCGCTGTCCACCACCAAAGGCAGCTCCTACATGAGGAAAAACCTATAATTTCCTCTAGGACTGTAGGTGCTCTGGAAGCTCCTGTTTCATGTTCTTCTGTGCCTCCTAGCTTTATGGACTGTGGGTTTGTGAGGTGAGTTCCCTGCCCTAGAGGCTCCTCTTTCTGTACACCCGGTCATCCTGAGGCAACCATTCACACCGAGCCTTATCCCTGCTCTCACTGGTAAATGGGGAAAGCAAACAGACTACTGAGTACTGTGCTGGATGTAGGCAGCAAGACATGGGTTCAAAAAGACCACTGGTTTTAATGCAAGCACTTTCAGACCCAGGCCCCTTTGAAAGCCACATAGGACTGGCCTGGCTTCTCTCCATGGAGGGCAAGTCCCCTGTGTCCTTCTAGGCCTGAGCTTAAACTTCTCAGGGAGTTTTGTGTCTAGCCTACTCCCTCTTCATCCCTGTCTGTAGTGGCCTTCTCCCACTCCATTACTATGGCAGGGTGACACCAGAAACTCTGAAGTTCTGTGGCTTGGTCTTAAACAACCCTTTTATGAACTGGCTCCTGATGAAACCGTTTCAGGCACTAGACTGGATTTATTTTCTAACTCTAGCCTGCCTTAGGTAAGTAAAGCAGAGATCAGAGCTCTGTAAAATCTTCCAAGTTCAGGCAATCAACTCCATGGGCAGCCCCTCAGGAATGTGAACTTAAACACTCTTTTACCAGGCTGCATGCTTTTCTCACTGATAAGAGAGACACTTCAGGCAGAGTGTCTT
The DNA here is from genome assembly GCA_004027455.1 of Hydrochoerus hydrochaeris. Lineage (NCBI taxonomy): Eukaryota > Metazoa > Chordata > Mammalia > Rodentia > Hydrochaeridae > Hydrochoerus > Hydrochoerus hydrochaeris. The sequence continues at coordinate 47,888 of PVLA01009208.1, forward strand.
CCCTAAGAGGGTCATAACTGGGTACCAACACTCATAAAACTGATAAATGTAGTTATAAACAAGCTTCACAGCATCCTAGCATCCTGAGATGCACAGAATATGTTTTAATTCAAGACTAAGATAGGGTTAGCTAGTAGAATGACTGCCTTTGTTTCCCTTCTATATCTCTACTTGCTTTTTTTTTTTTTGACAGAGCCTTGCTATGTAGTTCAGGTTCTCACTGTGTAGCCCAAGCTGGTCTCAAACTCATGGTGATCCTCCTGCCTCAGCCTCCTGAGAATCAGTTTCACAGGAGTGCACTGCTATGCCTACCTATATTTCTACTTGGCTGACATTATGAATTGCATAAAAGGGGTCCTCTCTTTGCTTTGGGGCCCAGCCTAGTTTTGAGAATTTCTAACAGCTAGGACAGTGCACCGTTAAAGTCATCCTGAAAAATCCCTCCTGGTCTCTCCAGTTTCTTGGAAATTCTGCAACAGACGGAATAACTTTGAGAATAAAATCGCATTATGTTTTTGCAGTTTACAATAGCTGTGGGCTTTTCTTGGCATTGGTGCTCCCAGTTTGGTCTCTTTCTTTTCCATCAAGCTGCTGATCCTATGTCAGCAGAGACATACTCCATTCCTCTCCATCCAAAGTCAGTTTTCAGGCTCCTTTGTTTTCTTAGTGTTGTGCTCTGTTTCTTCAGCTTCTCTGTAGTTTCTAGTTTTCCTATCAGATCCCTCTCAATAAACTGAGACCTATTTCTTCTTCTTCTTCTTCTTCTTCTTCTTCTTCTTCTTCTTCTTCTTCTTCTTCTTCTTCTTCTTCTTCTTCTTCTTCTTCTTCTTCTTCTTCTTCATTATCTTCTTCATCGTCTTTGTCTTCTTCATTATCTTCTTCACCTTCTTCGTCATCTTCTTCATCATCTTTGTCTTCTTCATCATCATCTTCTTCTTTGTCATTGTCTTCATCTTTGTCTTCACCGGGTTGTTTTTCATCTTTACCAGATAGTTTTTCAGATGACTCAATTTCTTGTTTTACAGAGGCTTATTTTGCCACTGGTGTCTACTCCACTTTTAGTCCTTCACAGTTTGTAGTTTAAAGAAGCACCCAGGTGATTCTCAGCAGTTTGTTCCTAGACCATGTTTTGAGAAACATTTCATTAGAGACACTGCTAGTAGTTTTGGAGAAAGAAAGGAAGAGAATATACAAGCTGAACCAAGCATATATTTCTATTTGTGTGTGTGTGTGTGTGTGTGTGTGTGTGTTATTTAACCCAGAGCTTTGCACAGGATAGGCAAACACTACCGTTCATTCATAGTACCTAGGCCTTTAAAATTTTTTTGAGACAGCGTTTTTCTAAATTTCCCAATGTGACCTTAAACTTGTGATATTCCTACCTCAGCTTCCTTTGTAACTGGGGTTACAGGTGTGTGTTATCACACCTGATTTTTTTTTAAATCTGTTTTTAGTGGAGTATTTTGAGTTATTTGTAAGAGAAAACACACACTCCTCATAGACAGCAGACAGTTCTGTTAGAAATCTACCTGTGTGCAGTATTAGGCAGGACAATCTATCTTTATCAGCAGCAAGACTAAAAGTTTATAGGACTGTAGAATTTAAAAATGATCTTTTTTTTTAATTTAAAGACAGGGCGAAAAGGAAAACAGAAAAAAGGTTAGAAACAATACAGAATTAAAAAAATAAACAGTAAGAAATCACAGTTAACATTCAAACAGTGAGGCTGCAAACAGTTCTTTTCACCGATCCAACAAAAACTTAACAACATGGTTATCAATCCTATACACTTAAGTATACATGCAGTTATATCCTTTAGAGCACTTTTCTTTTCCTCCTTTTGCTTTTTAAGTCCATTATCTGTTTAGTTATATCATGTTTCAGGTTGCTCAGTACCTTACTCATCTGTTTTGTTGTTGTTAGTTACTTTTTAAAAATTTTCCTGATTATTTTTTATTTTGTTTATTTATTTTATTTTGTTTTATTTATTTTATTTTGAAGGTAGTAAAATACAGCAGAACAAGACAGGACAAAGCCAATTGAGGCAGTGCAGTGAAATTGGTACAGAATCTCACAGCAGGTTACCAGAATAACAGCAATAAGTACAATAGTATATCTGGTTTTCTTCACAATAGTTCTTCCTTCAATCAGGTGGAGCAATATCGAAGAAAATACCGAAATTATAAAAGCAGAATATTGAATAGAGCAATACCATTGATCAGAACAGAGCAAAACAGAGATAAAAATATTTGCCTTCAAAGAGATGGCAGAAGAAAATCCCCCTTATTCGCTATACTGCATATAGTCAAACTTGCAAGAGATGCTCAGATCTCTGGCTCTCACCTGCTAGCGGGGGTGGGGGGGGGATGAGATGGATGTTTGATTCTTAGCCCGCGAGCCAGTAGGCTCACAGCTGCCCACCAGAGCAGTGAGCTGGCTGCCTGTTTTCCCAGTGCCCTAAGTTCCAACATGGCATGGATCTCAGGAAATGCTGATACAGTTCTCATCTTGTGGCGGCCATGGCTTGGGAGGCCACAGCCCTTACCAGAGTGGCGTGCTGGCTGCCGGTTTTCCCAGCCATGGCTTGGAAGGCCTTAAAACTAATCTTAAAGGCTTTCCAGCTGTTTTAGTTGACCCATAATAACAAATACATTTTATATTGCATCAGAGGAGACATACATACACAGACACAGTCATAGAATGTGTATGGATACATTTTACTGAAATAAAGCTTCATCATATAATAACCTTAGAACCTGTGATACACTCTGAATGTTTGTTATTACTAAATTTTAAAAAATCTAGTCCTAAATAAATCAAACTCACATGTGTAAATACCATATTGTCTCTCTAGTATAAGAAACTGAAGGATAAATAAGATACAAAATCCTCAATAAATATTGTGAAAGGGTAAGAAACTGCTCAGAAGGGAAAAAATAACTCAGATAGGGAAAAGGAGAAAAGAATGAAAGGAAAAGAGAAAAGGTATAAATTTGTATATATACACCTAAGATAGCTAATATCATTGTACTACTAGTTGTATTAGTTCTTGGAACAAAACAGTTAATATTCATAGGATTAGATCAATTTTACATGTTTAAATCTGATAGTCTGAGTAACTCTTTTGAAGATAACTATGCAAAATAACAGCCTTAGTTATGTTCCTGCCACCTTGTTTTGAAAGCCTATATTATTGTTTGGGGCTCTTTGTTATTCTTACTTATTTGTCTCTTTTTAAATTTTTAAAAAAATTTTATTTAAAGAGAAGAAAAGCAAAACAGAAAAAGGGGTAGAAACAATACAGTATTTCAGAAAAAAAATAAACAGTAAGAAATCACTAGTCGATAAGTTACATATTGTCTTCTTAGATATAGTTGTTCAAGTTACACAATTAAAGCATGCAAAGTGGACATTCAAACAGTGAGACTGCAAACAGTTCTATTCAATGATCCAATAAAAACTTAGCAATATGGTTATCAATCCTACACACTTAAACATTAATGCAGTTCTATTCTTTAGAGCACTTTCTTTTCCTCCTTTTGCTTTTTAAGTCCATTATCTGTTTAGTTATATCCTGTTTCAGGTTGTTTAGTACCTTACTCATCTGTTTTGTTGCTGTTATTTACTTTGTAATCACCTTATATTATTCTCTTGCTTTTTTTTTTAGTTTCTCCTCATCCATGCCCCATGGATCAGCTTTGGTGGAGTTGGGAGTTTTTTGGAGATATTTTGTTACTTTGTTATCTACTTTTTTTTTTGAAGGTAGCAAAATATAGCAAAACAAGACAGAACAAAGCCATCCGAGGCAGTGCAGTGAAATTGGCAGAGAACCTCACAGCAGGTCAGCAGGACAAGAGCAATAGGCACAAAAGTACATCCCGTTCTGTTCACATTAGCTGTTCTTTCAATCAGGTAGAGCAAAATGGAAGGAAATATCAAACTTATAAAAACAGTATATTAAATAGAGCAGTACCATTAATCAGAACTGATAAAACAGTGATAAAAATATTTGCCTTTAAAGAAATGGTAGAAGGAAATCCCTCTTACTTGCCACACTGCATAAGTTTGTCCTCCCAAGAGATACTCAGACCTCTGGCTCCCACTTGCTAACGGGGTGGGGGGTGGGGGAAATGGATCAATGTTTGATTCTTAGCCTGTGTACTAGCAAGCCCACAGCTGCTTACCAGAGTGGTGAGCTGGCTGCCTGTTCTCCCACCACCCCAAGTTCCAACATGGTGCAGACCTTAGGAAATGCTGATAGTTCTCGCCCTGGAGTGGTGGAGGCTTGTGAGGCCCCAGCCACTTACCAGGGTGGTGTGCTGGTTGCCTGTTCTCCCAGTGCCCCTCTTTGTCTCTTTTGTTTCTTGTTTTTCCTGTATTTTGTTTTGTTTTTCCCTCTAGGATAGAAAAGATTAGTATGCATGTATAAGCTTACACATGCCTAGAACTTCTCTTAAAGAATTTGTAAGAATTGATTTTATTATGTGTAATGGTATGAACAGCTGCCTTTAAGAAAATGAGACATTACAGTAGCATTGCTGGTTCTCTGTCATCTTGTTTTGAAGTTCAGTAATGCTTTTATTCTTTATTTTGATTGGTTTTAGTCTGCTTTCTATTATTTGGTTTCAATGTGTGTGAAGCTATGGACAGCTATTTTGAAGAGAACAAGAGACCATATGTTAGCCATTGTTAATTTTCCTCATCTGGTTTTGAAGGCCGGTAATGCATTCATTCTTTTGTTTTGATCAGTTTTTACACTGTTTTGTTTTGTTCGAATTCATTGTGTGTAAAGATATGGACAACTATTTTGGGGAGAACAAGAGACATTGCGGTAGCCACTATTGATATCCTGTTGTCTTGTTTTGAAATCGTGTGTTGTTTTGTTCTGATCTGCTTTGTTCTGTTCTGTTTTGTTTTGTTCTATTCTCTTTAAAATTTAAAAGAAAAACCTGGTCCTAGCTGGTTAAGTTATGCACACCTATAATTCTAGGAAAGAAAAGGAAAGCAGGTACCAGGTCAGCATGGATAACTGGCACACCCTATCTCAAAATAAAAGATTAGCCCAACAGCCACTAGGTTCAATCACCAGTATTGAAAAAAATCTATTTATAATGCATTAAATGAATTGTGTGACTAGTGTGTTATAACTTACTACTTCAGAAATACCAACCTAGTGTGGTCACATATAAACAAACTTGGAGAAACCTTGGAGAGGTAGTTTTCCAAAACTACATAGCTATGAATGGTAAATCTTAAGAGTTAGAATTCAAATCTCAGACTTTTAATATAGTGATCTGTCTACTATGCCCTTGCTGATACCTCAGAATTCATTTTATTGATTTTAGCCTATTTTCTTTGAGGTCAATGTCAGTCTGTATCTACTAGATGGGCTATTTGAAACATTTTCAAGGGCACGAATGTTTTTTCCCTAAATGAACCACTAGATGGTAGTGTAAACTCTTCTGATGAGAGGCTGAAACAGTTTAGCTGAGGCAAAGTTCTACTTAAACACTGTATATTAACACTTTATTTTAAAGAGACTAAAACAAAACAAAACGGAACAAAACAATGCAAACAGCACAGGACTTCAAAACACGACAACAGGAAACCAACAATAGCTACTGTAATGTCTCCTGTTTTCTTCAAAATATTTGTCCATATCTTCACACACAATGAATTTGAACAAAACAAAACAGTGTAAAACTGATCAAAACAGAAGAATGAACGCATTACCGGCCTTCAAAACCAGATGAGGAAAATTAACAATGGCTACCATATGGTCTCTTGTTCTCTTCAAAATAGCTGTCCATAGCTTCACACACATTGAAACCAAATAATAGAAAGCAGACTAAAACCAATCAAAATAAAGAATAAAAGCATTACTGAACTTCAAAACAAGATGACAGAGAACCAGCAATGGCTACTGTAATGTCTTATTTTCTTAAAAGTAGCTGTTCATACCATTACACATAATAAAATCAATTCTTGCAAATTCTTTAAGAGAAGTTCTAGGCGTGTGTAAGCTTATACATGCATACTAATCTTTTCTATCCTAGAGGGAAAAACAAAACAAAACAAAATACAGGAAAAACAAGAAACAAAAGAGACAAATAAATAAGAATAACGAAGAGCCCCAAACAATAACAATATAGGCTTTCAAAACAAGGTGGTAGAAACATAACTAAGGCTGTTATTTTGCATAGTTATCTTCAAAAGAGTTACTCAGACTATCAGATTTAAACATGTAAAATTGATCTAATCCTATGAATATTAACTGTTTTGTTTCAGGAACTAATAGAACTAGTAGTACAATGATGTTAGCTATCTTAAGTATATATATACAAATTTATATCTTTTTTTTCTTTTCTAAATTTTTAAATTGGCATTTCTTTGTTGGTAAGCTGAATCATTTGCCCATAGAGAAGCTGTTATTTTACATGATTTTTTCAGGCAGGACACACTTTTGTGTTTGGTGTATCTTTTATCATTTGTGTGAAGAGAAAGTTTGAAAGACAAAGACATATCTGTTCCCATTGTATTATCCTCATAGAAGCTAATCAAAAGCACAGTTTTAATACTCTGTCACCCCACCAATGAAACTGGTAAAAATTAAAATGTCTAAAAATAAAGTGTTGGTGAGAATGTCAAACAGAAACAACACATATACTATGAATAGGAGTGTAAGTTGATATAAGCACTTAGGAAAACAAAGGCATAAAAATTCTTATGCCCCATGATTTAGCAGTCTCACTGCTAAGAGAAGCTCTGGAACTTTTATACTGGGAGACATGTGAAAGAAATGTAAGAATATGAATAGCAGTGCAGTTTATAATGTCAAAAATGTAAAATAGGTCAAATGTCTAATAAGGGGTATAAGCCTCATTGTTGATGGAAAAGAAGGAAGGGTGTTATGACTATACCAAGACTTGAATAGTTCGTTATTAATGTCTTCCATATCATCTAAGCAAAAGATTCAAAATATCTAAGCAAAAAGTCCAAATTATTTAAAATCAAGAAATGTTAATATGGTTCACTGTGTTCATTCTTTTTTCTTCCACTTTAAAATCAATTCACAGGTCTTTAGGGTAATGAGTATAGCCTCAACAACTGGCTATAAAAAATGCTTCGCTAAACGGAACCTCTAAAGTTTGAAAAGTCTATGATGGAAGTATACAGAAACAACTTTTTAAAACATTTTGAGACCAGCTTTTGAAATCAGTTTGGCAATCTGCAACTTGCATTTACTTTGACTTCATTTTGAAACTGACTTACATCATAAGGAGAATATAAGTGCCATGTGAAAAGTGTGGTCAGTTTTTGCAGTAGTAACGAGCAGGCTAATCCTGGAGAGGACTGCCTTTTCCTAACAGATGAGACTACCTGCATAATTAATATAATTAATATAACAGCTACTGAGGGAGTTGTTTATTCTCATCCATCAAATGATAATGGCTTTTCAAATGAAGCCAGCAGAGTTATGAAAGACTTTTAAAAATGTAGCTTAGTTATGAACATAACTAAGAGGGTCCTTAAGAAAGCCTAATTTGGGGGGCTGGGGATTTAGCTCAGCAGTTCAAGTGCTTGCCTGGTAAGCATGAGGTTGTAAGTTCACTCCCAGTACAAAAAAAAAAAAAAAAAAAGGCCTAATTTTAGCCAGACATGGTAGTACCTGAGTCATTTAGGAGGGTGACACTGGAGAATCTTAAATAATAAAGTCTGGCAATTTAGCGAGACTGTCTCAGAATAAAATATAAAGGGCTAGGAACATGGCTCAGTGGTAGCATGTGTGAGGCTGTAGGTTCAAACTCTAGTATGGCACAGATTCACAAAGTTTCTTTGAAAGTGTCTTGGTTAGATGCATACCTGTAATCCTAGCTACACAGGAGGCGGAGACAGGGGTAAAAATACAAGACCAATCTGGATAATTTAGGGAGAACCTGTCTTAAAAAATGAAAAGGGCTTGGGACCATAATTTGGTAGAATGGCCCTGTATTAAATTTCCACTACTAAAATAAGTAAGTAAATTTTAAAAAGGTCCTCATACTGCAAAATTTGTGTTCAGAATTTAAGCTGCAAGTTTAATGGTGACAACTCTGGAAGGTATAATGATGAAATCAGCCTCTCACCAAAAATGGGATTAAGTAATAGCAAAATGATTGATTTTATCACTGAATAATGCTTTGGACCCCATAGGTACTTGTTTGACATCTACACATGGGAATGTCAGGCATTTTAAACCTACCTTATCTAACTGGAGCACGTCTTTCTCTATCCATAATCTGTTCCTCTCTGCACTTTCACATCTCAATAAACTGTGTCTTTCTGTATCCAACTGCTCAAGACAAAAAAACATAGAATCAGTCATTCCCAAGTTCCTTTATCCCTTGCTGTTCTTTTTTGTTGTTGTTGTTGTTATGAGCAAGTTATGCAATGAACATTGATTTGACGCACTTGTGTCTTTCCATAATGTCAGAATTTACTAAACAACTGTAAATTCACAAACTATGTCACTGTCATCAACCTTATTTATTTGGCTGATTACTCTAGAGTTGTGTTGATAGCCAATAGCCAATTACCTGGCAATCACAAGTTCTTTTATTCTGATCTTAATTTCTAGTATCTATAACACTCAAGTCACACTTCAAAAAATAATATATAGGTTGCAGGATGTCTAAGAAAGGGTTAACATGGGCTGCAGGATTCAGAGGCAGAACTAAAAGTGAAAGCAGAAAGTCCACAGAGGTGTGAGTAGTCATGATAGGTAGTAGCCAGATAAAAAAATGGACCAATCAGAGCTTATGGTTGGCATGGGGCTTGTGGAAAGCAGATTAGTTCAAAGCTCACATCTAGTTAGTAGCATTTGGAATGGGTCATGTCAAGCAGGGAAGTAAAACTGAGCTGAGGCCTGGGGGCAGAGAGTTGGGGTTTCTAGTCTGTGTATCTCAGGTCTGATGGAATTGGCAGGGTGGTATGTATGTTGCTACAGTGATACCCCAATGTTTTTTGGCCTAACTTTTATGTAATCTAAATGAGAGGTTGCATTATCCATTAGTGTCCAACAAATTCAAAGGGCTGTATTTCTCTCATATGCTTTTGATGGATCATGCTTACGATTTTGCTGTACAAAGGGTGGTTATTTTTGATGAGTTTGGCGTGTCCAACATCTTGTCATTATTTATTTGCACAGATAAGTTATGAAGTCATTCCATCTCAGCTTTTGCACTTAAGATGAAGCAAACTGTTTTATAAAATGGAGTCAGTCAGGGCAAGGAACAGCTTGAAAGCTACTATTCCATATAAAATGGAGTAACTCATAGTAGGCTACAGCCTGGAAGCTTCTCTTCTATACAACATGGAGTAATTTTTAGTAGAGCACAGCTTGTTTTGCTTAGTGGTACTGATCGCCAGTCGTATGACTAAGCCAGGACCTTCTGCTTTGTACCTAAGTGCTCTATCAGTGAACAATATCCCCAGCCCTTATTAAACTTTGTTTTTTAGACAGAATCTTGCTAATCTTGCTAAGCTAGCCTCAAACTTATCAATTTCTGCTTCAAACTCCTAAGTACCTGAAATTACAGTTATGTACCACCACTCAAGGCTATCCTTTGCTTCTTAATCCAGTGTATCACTCAGGAAATTTCCAAGAATTTGGAAGAACTCAAAGGGTTACCAGGAATGGAGTACAAAGGCTAGCCAAATCTCCCATTCCTATTCATGTTTTAAACATTATAGAATAAAACCATACTTTAAAAATATTTTAATAATCTGTTTCTTCATATTCTAAAGCACAGTGGTTTTCAAAAAGAATTTACAGCTAGGTGGAGTTTTAAATGTGTCAGGAAGTCAAATGTTAAAAACTAAAGTAAGATAAATAGGCTAAAGGTACATTTTCAAAAGTAATATGAGTGCCATAAACTGGGCGTGGGGGCATGTAATCTCAGCTACTTGTGAATTTAGAGCAGGATGATCACAAGTTTGAGGTCAGCTTGGACAACTTAGCAAGATCCTGTCAAAAAAAAAATTTTTTTAGCCCAGCATTACCTGGGTTCTGTCCCCAGTAATCTCACACACACATACACACACACACAGACACACACACATATGGGTGTACACCCAAACATAGCTAAGGAAAATAAAACCAAAACATAAAGTGCTACAAATAGCAAAAAATATAATTGCTTAAATTGAGCAATTTTCTGCAAACCAAATATTAAACATTGTTCATTATATAATACTTTGATAAAATACTGCATACAGCTAGCCCCATGTCTTTACATATATTAATCCCAGCTACTTGGAAAACTGAGGCAGAAGGGTCACAAGTTTGAGGCCTGTCTCAAAATAAAAAAATAAATAGGGTTGGGGGAGTATATCTTAGTGGTAAAATGCTTACCTAGCTATGAGCCACTGGGTTCAGTCTCCAGTTTGTGTGTGTATGTGTGAACCTTCAGCCACACTAGGAAATTGGCTTCGTATTCTCGAAGCACTCTGACCTTCAGGAAGACTTGTAAAACTGGAAATATTTTCCCAACAGACTTAAATAAGATTCTTACTTACAGAAAACATTGGCTCTAGGAATTGTTGCTATGTAGTCATCAGCTGGAGTAGGATAGCTATATTTTGTTTGTGTATTACTGTATTCATTCAACAGATGCTTCTTGGAGTATCTGTCTTAGTCTCACATTCTTCTGATTGCTAGAGATAAAATAGTAAACATGAGTGCCATGATGAAAATAAACAGATACTTATAATACCATCAAGGAAGGAAAGGAGGAAGGAAAAAAGGAAGGGAAAGAAGCATAGCGCCATAGCAGTAAAACAGGGGCGCATTGGCAGGGCTGTGAAGTAGCAGCCTAAGAGCAAACAAGCAACCAGGTACAATTTTGGCAATGAAAGGGAGATAGTAAATCAAGCTATTAATTAAAGCAAGTAAGCCACTGAAGTCCTTGAGATAAGAAGGTGGGATTCGTGGGCAAACTGGTTAAGATTGGTACAAGCAAAGGTGGTGACAGATCAGATGGAGAGCTGACCTAAACTTCATTCTAATTTGTTTCCCTAATGAAAGTTCTACCAACAAGGGGTCATAACACATTTTAAAGTACATTTTGGGTCATGTGCAAACATAATACTTATGCAAACAAAGTAAGAGTAACTAAATTCTACCGTGTCCAGAGATGCCTATGCCTTTTGGGGAAAATAAAACTCATGATTAATTAATAACATTCTTTTGAGCTCTCATAAGTCTAATGTATCCTTTGTTAAGTACATTATAGAGCCAGCTCTCTATAGAGTTGCAACTTCTCTGTCTGTCTTTGGGCTGCCTATGTATGGAACAGCCAGGTTTCCTTTTTGTTTGTTTTGGTTTTTCCCATTTGCCTGAAACTTTTGAAATATTTCTTGACCTGTTTGACATGATTTTCAAAATTTCAGAGCTCATCAAGGAGCCAAGATGGTGAGTACAGTGCCTTCTACACGTACCTGTGATGGAAGCCCTATACCTGAGATCCCTCGTGACAAGGTACACAGATCACAGGTTTCAGTTCACAGCTTTGCTTGACTTCCAGGTGAACTTTAGTGTTTTCTTGAGCCCACTCGCAGGATTTCTGTTCTGTGTGTCTTGTGAGCACTGTGGTAGCTTAGGATGGGCAAAGCTCACTCTAGGGGGGGTAGTGGCATGCACGGCTTCAGTTATCCCAGGAGCCAAAGATGTCTTGAGCTCTTCTATGTTTTTCTGGAATAGCTCAGACCTTGAGTGACTCAGCTGTGGTTAAGATGGGCACAACACCCATGTTTTTCACTCCCTAGAGCCTCTTCCTCAGCGTGAGAGTGGCATCATCCCATTCTGGAGTGGCAATGCCTCAGGTTTGGACTGGAAGGTAAAACTTCATTCCAAACCTAAGTTCCAGGCTTTTCCACCACTGGTTTCCATCAGCTCCTTGATCCTTAATAATGCATAATAAGACAGTTTATTAAGTGTGTCCCTCTGCCACATGAGAGAGATTCCACACAGGCCATCTCTGGATTGATTCAGGAAATGGATCTCACCCCAGTGTATGTTATAGACAGACCAACTCTGGGGGGGGGTCAACCCTTTGGCTAATGTCACATACTCTGGGTGATGGAGTTAGGAATCCAGGCTTACCACTGGGTCTGCACAGCTACTTATGTGTCCTGGGCCACTGGCTCCATGGTAAATGTTTGCCACCCCTGCCCAAGACCTCTGAGTCTCTCCCTGTGCCAGGGCAGCCTTTCAGAGGAGTCCATAGTGACTACAGACACATCATGTACATGTGGGAGGAGGGACTTACTGGCTTTGTAATGCAGTTTGGGGTGTGGATGTGTTCTCTTCCCATGGCAGCTGCAGAGGGTATTTTAGGGTTCACCACAGCAGCAGCAACAGAGAGCATGGATGCCTGAGTAAACACAGAGTGCAAGGAGTGGCTGAAGTGTGGAGATGTTAGGGACAGTTGTGGCTGTAGACAGCTTTGTGTAAGTTATCACAGGGTGAGCCCCTGTCACAGTGCTAGCTCCTGGAGCTAGATGATGTGGGTTTTCCTTTGTCCTTGGCTAATAGCTGCCACATGAGGAACAAGCTGCCCAGAGGACCCCTGACTGGGAGTTGTTTCTGCATTCCAGCTGGGACAGAGGCAAGAGCTGATGGGGACCCAGCAAGCAGCCCTGGGGAACAGTACTACCAGGACTTTCCATATGTCCTGTGGACTCTATTTTGTCACATGGTGACTGGATGCAAGCGTTGCCACTTGGTCACACATCCTGTCCATACCTCACAGCCTCATAGAGTGTCTTAGTCATTTTCCTGATTGCTGGACAAAACACCTGATACCCACAACTTCAGGAAGGGAGAGAGGTTCATTTTGTTTCAGGTTTCAGTCCATAGTGACTGGCTCCAAGATAGGACAGCATGGCAGAGGGGCCTGGCTAATTAGACCTGTTCATGGCATGGTGGACATGAGCAGAAAAGCTGTTTCTTTTTTAATATTTATTTATTTATTTGTTTGTTTGTTTTGTTTTTTGATACAGGGTCTTGCCATATAGTGGCCTTGAACTTACTGTGTAGCCTGGGCTGGCCCTGAAATCAAGGTGATCCTTCCTGCCTTGGCCTCTTGAGTGCTAGAATTACAAGTGTGTGCCACCATACCCAGCTGTTTTTTTTTGTAATAAACTTTCCAATTAAAATTGTTGCTTGAAAATTCTTACTTTTGCCTCAGTGCTAATTTCAGTCATCACTGAAGTAAGGACCCATTCTAACCACTGATAAGCAGTACATTGGAGAAGTGTACAATCTAGACTAGAGAGATGATGAAGATGGTCAGAATTCTTGGATTTTGAGGGTAACTGTCCTTAAAGGTACAAAAACTTTTTAAAAGATCAGTGAATAAGATTATTACTTAAAGTTAAGAACCCTAAGGTTAAGAACCCTAAGGTTAAGATCCAGGCAACTCACCACTCTCCAGAAATGTAGAAGACAGAATTTTGGTGGAAGAAAAAATTTATACTGAAAAGTAGCTCCACAGTAATTAGGAGAGGGCTCATTGTTGTCTCATTTCTCTTATCTCCCCACACTAAGATGTGGGGAAAGCTTTTATGGTGAGGAATAAGGGGTATAGTGAGATAATGGACAATAAATTCCCACCCTGGGAAAGGGAGTCTTCTTTTGGAGTATGCTGTTTTCCTCTTGAAGCTGTTCTCTATTTTCTGCTGCCTATCTCTTCCTTGCAAAGGGAACAAGATCTTGACCTCTTGTAGACAGCATCTGCATGTTCTTTGTAAATAGACACAGTACTTCACACAAACTGAAGAGGGCAAGGAGTGTTTACAGAGCCTTCACTGTTGAAATCAGAATTCAAAAAAGATGAGTTGTTAAAAGATCAGGAAAAGAAGTGTGTAAAGGAGGGAGTGCTATTAAAAACATTCTTTTAGGAGGCAGGTCTTATGAAAGATTTCTTGGCTAATTTCTCCAGAAGGAGAAGAAGTGCTATGAGTGATATATTGTAGAATCTGTAGAATTGCATGCTAATTATTAAACCTTGTATTAAGAGTGGTTGTGGAGAAAGTCAAGATGGCTGATCAGTGAGCAATAAAATACAAAGCCTCCTAGGAGAAACAACTCATATGCCAGAATAAAACACCCTGGAGAGACCCAGACAGAGGGAGATGGATCCTCTTGACACAGGAAGAAATTAAAACGTAAAAAAGCTCATCAAATACGTCGGGACTAAAACTGAAACAGCTAAAAATTACAGGACACAGAGTTTTCATTTGCAGCGACATGCCAAGTTTGCAAGGGCCTGAATCTGCACTGGCCAGCAGAGCTGCCCAAACTTGTTCCCGCCACCACTCACAGGAACCACAGCAGCGCTGAAGTCGGGGGTTGGTGAGCCCAATGGAGAGCAGTGCTGGCAAAGGGACCTTCATTAATCCATGGTCAGTGCTGGGAATGAGACCCTCCCCATGGGAAAGGCGAGACCAAATGGGCTACATTTTGGAATCAGGCAAGAGGAGCCTGAACTGGGAGTGACAGTGACTTCAGTTGGTTGCTCCCTCCCCAGAGCAGAGTTGTGGGATTTGCTGGGACTGGGCCATGCCCCTGGTTGGGACCCAATGAGCTGTCCCAAATTGATTCCCTGTACCTAGCAAGCACTAACCCAGTGAAGGCACCTGAAGTTTGGCTGGCCGGGTGGGGAGGGGCAGGTATATGCAGCCACTGCTTACACCTCAGTGACAAGAGCAGACAGGAGAGGGCAGAGTTCCCTCACTAGCATTCTTTGGAGGAAACGTGGCCAACAGGGAAGGGGGCTGGGGTCTGCACTGTAACCTGTGTGGAGGAAGCCAGGATCATGACAGGAGAGAGAGGCAGGAGGAGTCCCCTAGCCCAGAACCTTGAGAGCACTGATCCAGAAGAGGGAAAAACAAGGGGAGACTGAGGGTGGCAAACATGCCACATCAGATATGGCTTCAATGGACATTAAGAGATATCTTTGGAACCTTGTAGACGAGCTCAAAACTGAAATATTAAATCAGGTAAAGCAAGATATGAGTAGAGTAAAAAAAGAAATGCTTTCAGGAAGCATCTCTCAGGAAGATACAGACAGAAGAAGGGAGGAACACAAAAAAAGGAGAGAAACATTCGATAAAGAATATAAAGTAAGAATATATAGAATACATAAAGCAGATTCAAAGAGACTACCAGGAAATTAAAAACTCCATTGAAAGCTGTCAAAATGCCTTAAAAGAATCTAAGGATAGACTATCAAAACTTGAAGACAAGTTTGCAGTGTGTGATCATGAAAGCAAAGATCTCTTAAAAATAACAAGGAAACAGGCAGTAACAATACAAAGGCTAGAAGATGACAAGAAAATCTACAATTTAAGAATAAGAAATGTGAATGAAGAAGCAGGAATACATACAGGTGAATTACAAAGGCTGTTCATGGAAATAATTAAGGAAAACTTCCCAAGCATGGGAAAAGAAAATGACATTTGGTTATGTGAGGCATACAGGACTCCAGCCACCTACAACCAAAACAGATCTATACCCAGACATATAATAACCAACATACCAGAAATTGAATAAAAACAGAATATTAAAAGCCGTCAGAGAAAAGAAACAGATTACGTATAAAAGTAAGCCCATCAGGATCACGGCTGACTTCTTGACACAAACCATCAGATCAAGAAGAGCTTGGAGCAAAATATTCCAAGCCCTGAAAGAAAATAACCTCCAGCCCAGATTGATGTATGTACCCTGCAAAACTGTCATGAGAAATTAATGGAGAAACAAGACGCTTCCATGACAGAGAGGAACTGGGGAAGTTTGTGACCACCAATCCAACCCTACAGAGAATACTGAAGGACAGTCTAGAGAGAGAGAAAAAAATACCAGGATTTTAGGAACAGTGGCAGAAAGGCCTCAATGGGTGGGGCAGGCAGTAGAATGAAGGAGAAAACTAGACAAACAGGCAGAAAAATAGCATAGCAGAAATGAGGTAGAGAAGGATGGCTAGAATCTCTAACATAGATGGCCTTGATACACTATATTGTTAATAGTGCACCAGGATTTAAAACCCACATTACTCACACTACTCTGCTTAGATGGACTATATTCTGTTCCAGTCATTCTACCTGTACTAGATTTGAGGGCACAGACAGTAATCCAAAAAATAACAGCATATAGTATGGTAATCATCCTTAATTTCCTATTAATTTAATCTACAGCTCTGTAAAACCTA